>CAIGRT010118948.1:0-14767 GCA_903798405.1 Fraxinus platypoda | reverse complement strand
AACAGAAAATAAAATTCATCAAAAATCCCTAATGCGGGATTTGGGTTTTTGTTTTTTCTCAATTAAAACACAATCCATTCTTGCAATCAATTCAACAATCAAAACTATGTAAATAGAGTCATAGAGTAAGAGATATACATTTGGATTAACTTTTTACCTGGGCACCAGCTAAGATTGGTGGATGCAACCGGCAGCGAGCAGGGAGAACCGGAGAAGGAGAAGTGAATACTGTGATTTTGGACTATGGAACCAGGTTAAAAGAGGCCCAACTCTCTCGGCCCAAAACAAATGGGCCAAAACTGGAAAAAAAAAGGCCCACCTGAGGTCTTCTTCTTCATTCTTCCCGTCTTCAATCTCTCTGTCCTCTCTGCAAAACTGCAACAGGCAACCCCAGCGGCTCCTGACGATATTAAGACTCCGGCGGATCCAGCACGGGCGGCGCCCCCCCTTGTCGGGTGCTGGGTCCGCCACTGTTCAAGGAAGAGATGAACGATAGTACTATCACTTTCCAATATTTCATTAATATATCACCCACGCCATATAAGAAAGGGCGGATTTGGGGAATTGGCCCAGGCCAAGCCAGCCCAATTTGATTTTTCCAGCCCAAATATTATTTTCATATATAGCACCTGTTTGAGTTACATTAAAATTTTTATTTTCATTCTTCTACCCATTTTCAACTACACATTCTTCAATAAAATAATATTTTCCATTACATCAATAACATTTCTTTCTTTTTCAACCACACATTATCCGTCAATCCACTATTCCAAAATACATTCTTCCAAAATAATGTGGCTCAAACACACTCATATTGTTAAAAAGCTCTTCCCAAAAATTTCAAATTCTATATAAGAGTTACATTTATTAAATCTTACATTTACACAATCGATTATGTAAGAAAATGAGTAAAAAAACCAACTAAAATATAAACATGTGCAACAGCAAATGTTCCGGAATAATGCTATTTATAATCATGATGATAAATCATCGTGTCAATCTATATGGAATGATAAAATTGGACGGCTCAATTTATGAGAGAGAGGAGGAGGAGAGAGAGAAATGTGAGGGATCATGAGTTGTCACATTATCGATGATTTATCATCATCATGATAAATAAGGTTACTCAACATTGTAGAGTGACTGCCAGCAATCATGTAGAAACCATGTTTGTTGCCCTCCGATCACCCTAAAATACAGGATGCTCCCCTGATAATCATGTTAGCTGTGCTTATGAACATATGCACTAACACACCAAAGGAAAAAGCCTAGAGAAAAAAAAAAGATCAATGGTCTGATCGTTGAGGCTACTTGTGTAATTGCCAGTAAACATTCAGGCAACTAAAGAGTGGAAGAATTCACACACAGATCGTGTTACTTTTCTCTGGTTGGTTCTCTGATGCCAAAAGAAAAAAAATGCTTCACTATATCCAAAATCTTTCTTCCTGATATGAGCTAAACTTATTTTAGTGACCCTAGAAAAGTTGTGTTGTGACCGTTTCTTTCAGTTGGGAGATCAGTCTATGTTTTAGTAATTGAATTTGGAATTTTCATGTCGACTGCTGAGAATCTATTGTCCTTTAGTTACTATTACAAAATGAAGATATGAATTTTAGTGAAGAGTAATCACAGCACGTGAAATGAAGAGGAGAAAATGATAATTGTTATATATCAAATGGTTACAATTGTTGTGCATATATANTATTACAAAATGAAGATATGAATTTTAGTGAAGAGTAATCACAGCACGTGAAATGAAGAGGAGAAAATGATAATTGTTATATATCAAATGGTTACAATTGTTGTGCATATATACATGAATTCATAACAAAATGAAAAACAAAATGAGTGCTATACATGTGCCTAACAGAAATTTATTCCAGAACTTTCTTCAACAGGTATCCATGGTATATTCCTTTTTCACCTGACTTGGATTGATAAGCTGGAGCTGCTGAGCTGGTTTATCCAAGTGGCATTTCCATTTTCTTCATTCCTCAATACTATGCCATGACTGCAGCTCCAATTCCTAATACAAACCACTGAGTTGGAGTCGATATCTTTTGGTTTTACTTTCTATATTTGAACTAATGCTGATATTTGAGTTTTGCAATTATCATACCCACTGAGCCAACCTATGTTTGAATTTGGGTAACATCGCATGCTGAAAGTTGATCTGTATTTCTGTTTTAAAGTTCATATTTGTATTTATCCGTATAATTACAGTAATGTCTAAATTTAACTTCGATAATGGTTATCCGCACCTTACTTTGGAATTTTTTTATCTTTTATCCTCCACTCAGTTCAACTATCCTGTCTCGTCGCAATTCTAAGCAGCAGTCTTATCTACCCTTGATAAGGATTGGAAAGATTCTTAATGTTTTGCTCTTATCCTTGAATTCATATACGAATTTTAGTTGCTTTTGTAGATTGGTAATTATTTTAACACCTGTTATTCTTTGGATTTTATACGTTTTGTGAATTGCATAAACCTAAGTGTTCAATTCGTTGTCTAATATTTTAATTTTCATTTCTCAACTAACAGATAGCAGATTTAAAATCGTTGAGAGCTGACAATCCCAAGTTTGAGTCTCACTATATTGACAACCTTGTCGATATTAATTAAATAAATATACATTTAATATCAGATGTAATTTAGAATTGAACACTCTGATGAAAATTGATAACCTTGACTGAGGAAATGTAGTTTAGAATTCGACTCGAAGCCTTGCCACTGTACATTTTACTGGAACAGTGGATCTTGCTGTCGAACAGGTCACAGAGAAACAGATCTCTTGAGAAGAAGTGCAAAATTTCTGTAGATCAGATGTCTGTTGAATTTGAAACTACAAACCTGTGGTAAAGACTGCATTAGAGTTGCAGTGTCGCTGCACTCTTGGCAAGGAAATTTTGAATCACAAGATTGTTCCAAATGGAGAATTACTCTAGTACTTGAAGTCTGGTTACTAGCTTGGTTTTTTCCATGCTACTTCGTTTTCACCCTTTTTATTTCGTTATAATGAGTAGCACTTCTAGCTGTTACAGTTTAAAAAAAAAAAAAACTCTGTTTCACTACAAAGAAAACAGATAGAGTTCTCTAATCTCCTTGCCTAGTATTCAGTGCTTTACTGTGGTAAGCTTGAGGATTGCTTGCTGCATCAGAATTGCATGTACCTCTCTGTCTCCCCGTCTATCTCATCCGGCACTAAAGTTTCATTATAATCTTCTTATAATTTAAAGTCAAAATCAAACATTAATTTTATGCATACGTTCGTGACTGTTATCCATTTATTATTTACACATTTTGTTGGGATTCAAACAAGCACTTAAAGAAGTTGTATGGGACGAGGATTTTAGGGCATTCGCACTGGCAAATAGTTACTCATAATGCAGTGTGTGTTTTATAAAATGAATTGGCTTTAACATTAATGTGGCGTGAGCTAAAATTCCCAATTCATAAGTATATTATAATTCTCTATGTTGACAATTTATAAATTAGGGAGTTTAGTTCATGTGTATTGTTTAATACCGTGATGTCAAGGTATCGGTTAGAAGTACGAAGATTTGGTCTCACTTAAGAGTCGAGGGAATACGTGTGGTTAGACTTCTTTCGTGCTTGCTTATCCTTTGACCGAGAGTCCTTGAAGGATAGTCGGAATAGCTCAACCAATGCTTGGCTCGTTTCGACCGATCTCCCGTTTACGTTTAGTTGCACCATTTCTCATAATTAGGTGTCATCATTTAAATAGTCGAATACTTAGTCAACTAATATCATATAGAAATGACAAGACCGTCCAACTTTCATTGAATATATGGACTCATCGTTTTCTTTATAGAATGAAGAAGATTTTTCGAGATTACAAGTGGAGTAAAACATAGTTTGTGATTATTGAGCATGAGATAACGGCTTTGTAATTCTGGCGACACAAGTTTTAACTTGAGGCACCAAATAAGTCAACCCCCTTAACCTTAGTAAAATGGCACTTTCTGCCATTATCACTATCACTCGGCAGTGTAACTCACCCATTTACCTTTGGCATTCTCATTCTTCCCTTTCCATTTCTCGATTAATAGTCACTCCTAGAAAACCAATTTCTCGCCAATACTTTCATTCCAAGAAGCGATTTTTGACAACAATGTCTTCAGCTGGAGCACAGGAAAGCAAACTCACTTCTCCCTACGGTTCGTGGAAGTCCCCCATCACCGCAGACCTCGTTTCCGGTTCAGATAAGCGCCTCGGTGGCTTTACAGCGGACCCTCTTGGCCGACTCATTTGGCTCGAATCCCGTCCCACTGAATCGGGGTATACTTTTACAATTCAATAGTGCGTACATAAATACGTTTTAATTATGATAAAGATTGTTTTAGAAGTGGATGTTTGTTTTCATTAAATTGAATTTACTTTGTGGGTGTTTTGGAAGACTGGTGCTGTGGAACAGTATATGAAGTCCATGATATAGCTTTTGTTTTCTTTTTCTGTTTGTTGAATTTGATTATGAAGTTTCTGGGGTTTTCAGAAGAACAGTGCTGGTAAGGCAAGCAGAGAAAGAAGGGGGCAAGCCTGTAGATATTATTCCAAAAGATTTTGGAGTGAGGACAGTGGCACAAGAATATGGAGGTGGGGCTTTCAGTATTTCAGGGGATGTAGTAATTTTCTCAAACTATAAGGACCAAAGACTCTATAAGAACTCAATATCATCTGCAGGTCAATCTTTTACTCTTTTCTCGCCCCTTGAGATAATGTACAACTACTCTCGGTTACATTTTACTTGGCTTTCAGTTCTTCTTCTATTCATAACGTTTCTGTTCTTCATCAGTAGAGCTTCTGTGCTCTATTACTTTAATTTATCATGCTGTCAACATAAAAAAAGAAAAAAAAATTGTTATTTTGGGGTAAAAGAGTTCCTATCTTTTTACTTAAGTTGTAATGTTGGCATAGATTTCTGTTTGAATGTGAGAGGCTTTTGAGATCTTATTTATTTGATTCATCCTAGCAGATTCAGTTCCTGTGCCACTTACGCCAGATTATGATGGACCACTTGTGTGCTATGCTGATGGAGTGTTTGACTCACGATTTAATCGTTATCTAACAGTAAGAGAAGGTAGACTGTCAATATTTATCATCCTTTCAGGGACTGTATTGTTGAAGTTGTTTAATTTATTATCTTGTCTAGCATTTATTCTTATACTTATTGCTGTTCTATTTGATAGACCGTCGTGAAAGTAGTACAAATCCTACCACAACAATTGTTTCAGTTGATCTCAGTATCAACAATATGGAAGGTAAGTTGGCTTTTTGTGAATGTTTCTAGGAGTATTTTGGTAGAACTAGTTTATTTTCTATTTTTTCTTTAAGGTGGACGTCTGGGATGGGGGGCCTGGGTTTCTAGTGAATGACTATCTGTTATATTTTCCTATTTATGCTGATAATCAGTCATGATACAGAACCAAAAATATTAGTTGGGGGCAATGACTTTTATGCTTTTCCTCGGATTGATCCTAAAGGAGAACGAGCGGCCTGGATTGAATGGGGTCATCCCAACATGCCATGGGACAGATCAGAACTTTGGGTTGGCTACATATCTGAGAATGGGTATGTTGAACTTGTTTTTCTTTTGTTTTCTTGGTGCAGAAGACAGGAAGTGTCACCTTATCCTTTAACTTTTTTCGTTTTTGATCATTGGAATTTGGCATTTCCCTTGCTAGCATTATTTTGCATGCATCCTTGCTAAGTAATTTTACCCCCTTTCGTTCTGATTTCATGAGAGAGAGAATATTACCCCCCCTTCTTTTCTGATTTCTGTGATTTCTTAAGAGACTGTAAAGTTTATTGACTGCATTAAGTGTTCTAAACTTAATATATGCATGCAGAAAATAGAATCCATGTACTGTGTGAGGAAGTCTTAGAGACTCCATAAATTTGGCAAATCTTGTTTTATGCAAATTTTGGGTAACGTTACATCAATCCAATCGTACTTGAAGCCAAACAAAATATATTAGTTTGAATATCTGCTCCAAGTGTCATTATAGATCATTGTTTGATTTATCGGAATATTTAGGTTTGCTGATATTTTGATATTTTACAACCTCTCATATCAAATCTCGATCCCTGAAACCCAGCCTTTGGCAATTCTTTCTAATGCTTTTGTTTACTGACTCTCCTTTGTTGCTTATTTTTGTAATATTCAAGTCATTGTGGTTTCCTATGTCAATTACATATGATAAATCATTCTCTATACTGATATTCAGAGTGTAGGTGATAAAGTGCAAGGATGTTACTTATCATTTTGGATTTTAATCCGATTCACTTGTGACCAATTCTTTCGTGCAAGTTCAATAGTGTCATTTTGGATTTTAATCCCATTCACTTGTGACCAATTCTTTCGTGCAAGTTCAATAGTGACAATTTATATATAAAGTGCCCTAAGTATTTTTTGTTCTCTTATTTGAAATGCTTTGTTCCAGGGACATTCAAAACCGGACCTGTATTGCTGGTGGCGATCCATCAATTGTGGAATCCCCAACTGAACCTAAGTGGTCACCTCAAGGTAGGCTTTGGACTAATCTACTCAAAGCATCACTTGCTTTTTTAACGCTCCTTTTTCTTTTTCAATTTGACCATAAGCAAATCCTTTCATATGATTATCTCTTTTACCGTCATAAAAGACTGTAGCCTTCTCATTTAGGTGCACTTTATTGTGATGTAGCCAGTTCAATCTAGAAAATATCAATGTGCCACCCCACTCCTATCCCCAAGGGAGGAAAATTATAAGAAAGCAACGTTCATTGTCGGGGGCATCTCCTAATCATGATGAGAAAATATAATTCTCACCAGTCACCACTTCCACAATCACCAATCTTGTGGATAATTTCGCTGATTTACCGGCTTAAGAGTATAGCTGCAGAGTGAACAAAACTAGTAACTAAACGAAGATATTTAAAACTTTCACAAGTGCTTTGGCATATAAAGGTTTTAGGTTGAGTAGAACCAAGACATAGTAGATAAAAAGCCACTTAATTGGGTCTGTGCCTCTTTGTGAGGAAGAAAGTGAGACAAAAAAAAATGAAAGGTGCTATAGAAACTTATTGTCAGATTAAAGAAAGTGGGTCGGAAAAGAAGCACTGTTTTAAGAAGCTTGCTGATTAGACCGGGAAGATCTGCCTCGACTTGAATAGATGAAAGTCTCCAAGTGACAGCCAAGCATGAGTCTGCAATTTGGATAGAATCTGGAAATCTCTTAAACTGTTTTTCTGCTCTGTTTCTTTAATCTTCTCTGCTCTTTTTTGGTATACGTCCTTAGCTTCCCTTGTGTTAATGTTTCTTTTTGGTTTTCTGATTTTGTTTTTGTTGGTGTATTGGCTACTCTGTTTGTCTGTCATTCTTTTATTCATTGGGTATTTGTATTCAGGCGATCTGAAATTGTTGGGCATCTGTGTCTTGTTGCTTCCTTGTTCTGTTGAACTAGAGTTAGGTGTTTGTTTTAAACTTCCCATCATCTGAATGGATGGCCTTTGGCCAAATGGTGTTTATGTTGGCTGATGACATTTCTTTTGTTTGGTTGAATCTCCTTTGGTTTTAGTTTGCCTCCCTCTCTTTAGACCATCACTGGCCTTTGGCCAGATGTTATTTACATCAGGCTGTACTGTTTCCCTTGTTAGGTTGAATAATCACCTCTGTTGATTTTTTTGTCTCCTCTCCGTTCTTACTATTTTTGGCCTCTGTCCAGTTAGCTAAACTACTTCATTGTTAGTACTTCTTTCTTTGTTCAAGCTAATATTGTTGATCTAAAATATGTTTTCTTTGGTATCGATTTCACTGGAGTAGCTGATGTAATTATTCATAGATCATCTTTTTTGCCGTCATCGTGAAATACTTATTGCGTACTTGCAGTACATTTTTAACTAAGACTAATAACTGAGTGGCTTGAACTTTTCTGGCGCTGATTTGTTATTCTTAATTTGCAGGAGAACTTTTCTTCATCTCTGATAGAAAAAGTGGGTTTTGGAATATCTACAAATGGGTACATATTTTTCCTATCATTTGTCAGATGCACTTGGTTGAGAAACCCATATTTTTCCAATTTTCTTCACCATTTATCGACTGATACAAATAGGCCCGATGCCCTGATGTTTCAGTGCAAGGATTTTTCATATCACATTCATTTACATCTCTCTGTAATTAGTGCCAACAAGCTTGACAAACATTAAATGGAAACTTCCAACATGCTTGTGGCACCTCATCCTTTTCCATCTCTAAGCTAAAGCTATTTTTTGTCTTCTGTTTGGGAAAAGATTTATGCCATGCAACTGTTGCCGATAAATATTGATACTAATACCTTCGGCATTGACAGTGATCTCCCATGTTTTAGTTATTAGATGGAATTTCCTGTCTTATACAAGCACCATGATGAAATAAGTATAAATATAGAAGTCTTTATGTTATCGCAGAAACTTCGTAAATGTTTTATATTGGATTACGTAACATGACGTTTTGATTTTGATGCCCTTAACTTTACATTATGTATTTTCTTTCCAAATGCCCTGTTATTCTCTGGCGTACAGGCTTAGTTATGATAAGAAGTTCTGATTTCAGGCTTTGATCAGTATCTTTCATGTATAAAAGTGTTTGATATATTACTGCATCTTATTCATATTCATTTTAAAGTCACATATAGGGTTATAGCATATCATGCACTAAAAAGTTAACAAATGTTAATTTTGTCATGAGGATCACATGTGACATCCATAAAACCTTAGACTAACTTGGTCGTAATCATTGCTCCGCCACTGTCATCATCATCATCATCTCTCTTCTCTCTCACAAACACACATAAACACACGCACACAAACACATTCATAATTGACTGAGTCTTGATCTCATTTTTTTTCCTATAAATTGATCTCAGGTGGAATCTACAAATGAAGTGCTGCCTGTTTACTCCTTGAACGCTGAGTTTGCAAGACCTTTATGGGTTTTTGGCATGAACTCTTACGAGTTTGTTCTGAATCATGGTCAAAAGAACTTGATTGCTTGCAGTTACAGGTGTCTCCAATATAACATTTTCAATAACAAAATTTGTGTTTCAACAAGTTTTTGAAAAATGTCATTATACAGTATGTATGTGCTAGACCTAATTTTTATCTAATTCATTTCTTGTTCTTTTGGGTTTTATTGAAATATTTCAATTGTGTGGATAATGGTCTGCAGGAAGAAAGGGAGGTCATATCTTGGAATTTTGGATGTTGCTATGAGCATGATATCGCTGCTTGATATTCCTTTCACAGATATAAATAATATTGTAAATAACATCTGCTTCCTCGATGTCTAGAATATTAAGCCCCTATTTGAGCCCCATTTTTTCCCAAAACTCTTTTACAACCAATATTCTCCCATAAAATAATTTTACACGTAAACCCAAAACTTTTCCCTATTTTTAACCTCACATTATCCAAAAAATCACTACTCCAGAAATACATTTACCCCAAAAAATGGGACTCAAACGGGGGCTAAGATTTTCTCTTGTAAATATATAGTCATTTTCTTATGATATTTGTCTAAAAAAATGTGCATAATGCTAATGCAGACATCTGGGCTTGATTGTCTGTATGTTGAGGGAGCTTCTGCAGTTCTTCCATTGTCAATAGCTAAGGTGCTGAGTTTGTTTTACTGTCTTACTAACAGATATATCATATGTATTACTTCAATTTCTTGAATATGACAATGCCTGAGTATTTCCTTTTTACTTTATGATTTCACTTGAGTTCATTCCTCAGCATTTTTTGTTATCTTTGCAGGTGATTTTAGATGATCAGAAATCAAAAGTGGTTAATTTTAATATAATGTGGTCTTCTTCTTCTATTAATTCGGACTACGAACCATACCTGAGTTTACCAGAACTGATAGAGTTCCCTACCAAAGTCCCAGGTGAAAGTGCATACGCATACTTTTATCCCCCAACCAACCCTCATTACCAAGCCAGTCAGGAAGAAAAACCTCCTCTGCTGTTGAAGAGCCATGGTATTCTTTTCGTTCTTTCCTTCCATCACGATTGGGTTTGTGAGATTTATGTTTTTATTTGAACTGTTCAGTACTTAATGTGAGAAAAGTCTTTAGACACTCATACAGTTGCTGCTGCTTTTTTCCCTTGTACCCTATAATATTGTAAGTGGTGACGATTGATTTTTTTTCCATGTTAATATTCTTGTGGCTACACGAGTATGTTCTGAAAGTGAAAAGTTATGGAGTTTTATCTGAAGACTTGCATTCTTGAGGATGAATATATATCTTTCGGTGGTTCTATATTTCATAGTTCTGGCATTACACTAGCAAGGATTGTCATCTGGATAATTGAATATAACCGCAGTGTAGAAATCTTGAAAGTTAGCAACAGCTTATAACAGAAACTAAATCTGACTAATAGTCTTCTATGGGGAATTGTTTCTCTCTAATATGAGAATTGCTTCGGTCTGCAAATCTGATAACAGTGGTTGTTCATTTCTACTAACAGATAGTATTGAATTACACCTGTTCTTTTTGTTTGTTTGGGATCAAAATTGTTCTGCTTGTGCATGTCAACTGTCTTACATCTGACATGCAAATGGCCATCTATCTTAAATATTTTACTGTTATGTGATTGACTTGTGAATTGAAAGTATATATGTCAAACTACATGAATATAATAGTCAATGGGACGCCCATTTGCTAATGAAATAAATATTCATTGGCATTATACATGATGTTGGAGAGAATTGATATGAATGACCCTTTAGAAAAAAATATATGCTGAATAGTATGCCTATTGTTCTTTGAGCATAACCTGAACAAAATTCTGTTTTATTAGATGTACCAGTTGCCAAACTCTAATTATGCAACATGCAGGAGGACCTACTGCTGAGACACGTGGAATTTTTAATCTCAGTATCCAGTATTGGACTAGTCGGGGTTGGGCATTTGTGGATGTTAATTATGGTGGAAGCACTGGTATATCCATTGTTAATTTTGGTTTTTCTATTTGCTTGCTGCTCAGTTCTTTTCGCTAAATGTATAGTGTTTAAGTTGAAATCTGAAGGTTATGGTAGAGAATATCGAGATAGGCTACTGGGACGCTGGGGAATTGTTGATGTCAATGACTGTTGCAGTTGCGCAGAGTATTTGGTAACATCCGAATTTCAACTATTTTCCTAGTTACAATAAACCTGCATCAGGTTTTGGTTGTAGTAATTTTTTTTGTATTGCAGGTTGATAGCGGAAAAGTTGACAGTGAACGACTATGCATTACTGGAGGTTCTGCTGGTGGATACACAACATTAGCCGCACTTGCATTCAAAGAAATATTCAAAGCTGGAGCTTCCCTGTATGGTGTGAGTGTTTGATCAATCACTTACAAATTTCATGTCAAGAGTTTAATATATGCTGCTAGCAATATATTTACTATGGGTATTTTATTGTTCTTCAATCTTGTTTGCATCAATATGGCACTCAGTTTCTTCAAAAAGTGAATAACTCTGTCAAGTTAGTTTTGTCAAAATTGTTTGCGGTAATATTATGGCACTTTGGTTGAAAGAAAACGTGAGAGGAATAAATGTTGATGTAGGACAATCCTATTGCACATAGGATAGGGATCTATTTCTCGTTGTAGTCGGATTTTATTTCTAGACTAGGACTTCTATTCCTTTTAGGTTTTTAGTTACTTATTTTTCTTGAGCTATTAGGATTAGGGGATTATTTTACCTATATAATCAAGTCTTTGTGCACTTAACCATCAGTTTTCATTATCAAATCACTCTACAATTTTCAAGTTTTTCAACTTTCTTCTTAATTCAAAATTTTAATTCCACTTTCGTACCAAAATTGGTATTATAGAAGGTTAGCCCTTCGTTGATGGCTACCTATGATGATAGTGATACGAATCCTCGCGATAATGTTCGGAGGATGGTCCAAAATCTGGAACGAGAGATGGATAAATTCGAAGATATTGCTAACAAAAATTTGTAGACTTTGACTACTATGAATGTTGGCCACTCCAAGGAGTCCATAACACGATAACATGTGGCTAGATATTTGCCTCAAGTCCAATCTAGGTCCAAATATTCACATTGTGAAGGCTTAATATGACATGGAGATTTTCATCGGTCAAACCATCATATGTGCAATGATGATTTACTCCAACATGATAAAATTTGTCCATTAAACCATCACATACGGCATAATACGATGTTCTACCTTTGGGTAACAATCTTCTTTGACGCAATAGTAAGTTCCAATGCAACTTAGTCCCTGTTTGACCCCTTGTTGGAGAAAATGTGTATTAAAATAATAATTTTTTTTGGAGAATGTATAGTTAAAAAGTAAGAAAGTTTTTTAGGTTTACGTGTTAAATTATTTTATGGAAGAATGTGGTTGAAAATGAGTTTTGAAAAAATGAGCTTTTGAAAAAGTAGAGGCCAAATATAGGTTTAATTCAACATAACGTCATTCCTCTGAACTAAGCCAATGTCAAATGGAGCGTGAACAAGTTAACAAGGATTTTGCAAAGGTCTATATTGAAGATATAAGGGAGCCTAATTTGAAGTGCGACAAGATGTTTAGAACACAATGCACTATCAACAATAAATATGCATCATAAACCGAGATCGTGGGATTAGCGAGAAAAATACTCGTTAGCTAAAGTTTTAAATTGGAAAACAAAAAATACTCGTTCGGCTATCAAGTTTCACTAGTTAAAAGGAAGGACAAATCAAGATACGAAGGTATGTAAAGTTTCACTTTCTATTGAAAAGTACTACAAATATGAGATTGAGTGTAACGTGATTGAGATGAACGAGTGTTGTGTGCTTTTGGGACAACCATGGTAATATAATGTAGATGCTACTTACATAGGCAGAGACAATAAGTAAATGTCTTGGTAGTACGTCGTACGATAAGAAGATCGGTGTATTGCCACTTAAGTAGCAATATGCGAATATTAGTGTAAACAAAGAACATAAGATTTATAAAGCACCCGATGAGTTTGAAAATATGTCGTTTAGAAGATTAGAATGTTGCCGATCATGATATTGCAATAGAGATAGAAAGGCATATGCAAGAAAATATAAGATCTACTAATCAACAAAACATGGAAATTGACAAGGAATAAAATCACGAGGATGAAAACATCATGGTAAAATTGCAATTTAAGACTCTAACTTCAAGCCACACTCTGATCATAAACAAGTTGAAGTTTAGAAGTGTCTGGCAAAAGAAAGGGAAATGAACTTCCCAATTATGAAGCAATTGAAGGTGATGCTTGGAAAATTGAGAACAGAAGTTCAGTTGACGTTCTATGAAATCCTATTCCATTAATTATATAAGCATGAGCGATATAGGGTATGAATCTAAGTCCGCATGCCAGTTCTTTTGTAAGATGAAGGATTAAAAGTGTCCATGAGGAAAATAAATGAGCAAAGTAGAAGCAAGTTGACTTCAAATGATGTAAATGAGTACAACGATATTTATCGTGCACATCATGAGATGACATTTCCTCCTAATTGATTAATTTACTCTTCTTCAACCAAATTCGAGGATGAGTTTTTTTCAAGTGGGGAAGATTGATGTAGGACAATCCTATTGCAAATAGGATAGGGATTTTATTTTCTTGTTTGGAGTAAGACTTTTAATTATTTTAATGTTTTAATACTTATTTTCCTTGATTACTTTGTACACTTTTTAATCATCAACTTAATTATAATCAAATTATTCTCTACAATTTTTTGAGTTTTTCAACTTTCTTTTTGTTTTAAGAATGTAATACAGCTTCTGCGCCAAATGTCCATCTTTTTCCAGGTCTTCGTCATCTCAATCTTTTAATGCTCTAATGGTGATTACCATTTGAAATGAACACTTACATATTTGGAACGTGTTCACTTATGTCAGGAATGCATGTAAATAATCGCAATTTATTACAAAAGAAATTCTTTTAGTGAACCCCGGCATTATTTATGATGCTCAACAGTTTTCTTCATTTTCCAAATTTTGTAGTGCTTATTTGCTCTAAATTTCCTGCATACCCACAAAAAGTATATATGCTCATATTTTGTTAGCTGTTTATATGCAAATACAAACAAACATGTCAAAGATATTGGAAGGTTCATTTCTTCAACTATTTCTCATGTCCCTTTAATGTGTAACTTAGCCTCCGTTTGTTTCTCATTTTTCATCCATAAAAATGAAAAATATGACTGTTATCTATCACATCAAATCATCAATTTTGAATTTTTATTTCTTGTGTGGGGCCCAATAACGGCTATATTTTTCATTCTCATTCTACAATAATGAGAATCAAACGGGCCCTAAATGAAATTTTAATTCCAGTGGAGTTTTGTTATTTCATGTTGTCTTCATTGTCTTGTGCATTCTTGATGTATGACTGTTATCTATCACATCAAATCATCAATTTTGAATTTTTATTTCTTGTGTGGGGCCCAATAACGGCTATATTTTTCATTCTCATTCTACAATAATGAGAATCAAACGGTCCCTTAATTGCTGAAAGGGGAAGAGAAAAGAGTCAGTGGTTTGCTTGCCGATGCCACATATTTAATTGCCAGTAAACATACAGGCAACGAAAAAGTGGAAGAACGCACACATGTATCATGCTACTTTTCTGTGATTAGCCATGTTCTAAAAAGCGTGAAGGCGGCGCGAAGCGGGTCCAAAACGCGTCGAATTCGGGAAATGCGGGAAAAACACGTTTTCTATCTAAATGGCGCGCCTAATCCCCCCCCCCCCCCC
>CAIGRT010118921.1:0-14245 GCA_903798405.1 Fraxinus platypoda | reverse complement strand
AAAGTGGAAAATGACAAAAAAAATTTCATTTTCCATGGAAAACTTACCCTATCAAACAGGGCCTTAGTTCTCAACCTATTAGTACAAACGAATCTATAATCTTCATTTCTCGACAATTTTTCTCCAACTTTTCTAGTTTTATTAGGTAAATTAGGACCGGGCTGAATCTTTCGCGTATTATGATTATAAATCCTCAACCTATCTCAATATGTGAATTTGGATTTGGACATGACGAAAATCATCATTTTGGACGTTCAAAATGCATGCGACTTCCTGTTGCATTGAAGATAAATGTTAGTGCCTCAACAATCAAGCCCGCTGACTGTGAATCTCAAGAGTACAATTTTAACGCTATCGATGGTTTTTCAATCGCTTCGGGATCTACATTCACCAATTTAAATAAATTAAGAACCCGAAGCCTCACATTTAAAAGTAGAAAATCCATAACCACATTTAAAAGAGAAGTTGGAAAGCCAAAACATAATTTACCCGTTTACCCATTAATTTTCCGTGGATGATGATTGTCATTCGTGTTGCTGTTAAAAAAGGCACACAAATCATACGCCTATTCAAATCCTTCGAAAAAAAAATAAAAAAAATAGACATTTCCAACCACGCATACAAAAAATAATTTAAGTAGTGTGTTGAAACTCCATCTCCATCTCATTCCCATCCTTGCTCCTTGTTACGCTTAGCAAAAAGCAAGTTTTTTGATCCACCTAGGACATGGATTCTAACGAACCAATGGATCGTTTCAAATCAATCAAGCAATTCAAAATAAATTCTCAAATTCTTTTCACTAGAACACAACATGAAGTTCCATATGCTTCCTATTTTCCCGATCCGCATGCTACCATATACAAGTGGTTCGATAGTACTGCATAATATTTACAAGTATATATGCAATATGGTCAAAGATGCATTAGCAATAGCCCAAAGCCGGAAATTGATCTTATTGAGGTTGGGAAATGAGAAGGCAAGTAATGAAGAGCCAAACACAAGACTCCAAACATAAAAACAGTGGACTACAAAGACAATTCAGTTGGAAAAAACTTATAATATATTTGTGATGCATAGCACACCATCCTATGGTGCAAAATAAATTCACTTTCCATGTTCTAATTCTTAGAAATTGTAGCTTTAGGCTAACCCTAAGCTCCAGAGGTAGGATAAATAATGCCGAATTCCCCCCTTTCAAACGGTATGTAACCTTTGCAGTTCACGTTCAACATTGAATGAAATTTACTGAGTCCAGATCAGGCTTCCCTTTATTTGGGAATTAGCAGCAATAGAATTTGGAACTTCTAGCTATCCCATTTTTATAGTGTTTCTCCCTTGAAATCGCCATCTGAAATTTCTCAGAAAGATTTCAAGTTGGATTTTCAGCATAAAAAATAGGAAATTTAAAATAAACATCATTACAAGCTATAAGCCTATAAAGATCTAATTACTGAATGCACTGATGACTTCAAATCAGCCTCTTCTTCAAACCCTTTTAAAACTGGAGAACATGGACCCATCCATTTGATAACTCCAAGCAAAACATTCATGTACAAACCATGAAATATCAGTAGAAATATTTACACACCATGAAAAATTAAACACAAGCAGAGTACTTGAGTAGCTTGAATTATGATCAAAGTATACATACTAAAGAAACATAAAAAAGCAACTACTTTCATTATAAATCAGAATGCTGTCTCATATTTTAGAAACCCACGAAAGAATTATCCTGGCAATACAAACAAGCATTACACACGCTCGCACAATTTTACACTTATCTTGAACACACAAGCTTTCCAACAAGTCCAAAAGATGAAGCTAAATTTTGAAGGGAAATTTTTTTGAAAAAGAATTATGAATGAGATATACTAACCTTAGAGAAAACCTCCCTCTGACCACTTGCTATCCGATTTTCCATTATAACCCACAGACTTGTGATCAGATGCATTTTGATAGAAATTAGCAGATCCATCATCTTTTGCATCATCCCAGCCTGCCCAGCTATCTCCATTCTGGGATGTTGTTCCCTTAAATGGTTCTTCTTTCCTGTTGTCTTTATAATCCCAATCGTCCCAGGAGCCAGAGCTGACAGAGTTGAACTGTCGACCAGATGAGTGTTGCACACCAGGAGAATGATTCCATCCTTTAGACTCCTGATAGTAACCTTTTCTTTCACTCTCGTTCCGTTGCCAGCCATCATTCTTCAAGCCAGAGTCATCTTTAGTGTATTCCTCAACCTTTTGTGAAGCTAGAGCCATCACCCCTTTCATGATTCCCCATGTCTTTTGTCCGATTTCTGATGTCTTTGCAGTCACAACACTGACAGTCTCATTCACCTTGTTATCATACCCTCCCTCTCTTACCTGTTAAAAAGGAGGATAAACATATGTATTCATCGCACTATACATTCAAATATTTTGGCAAAAAGGATAACTTGATTGGAAATGTATTATGCCTTTTTTATCCACATAATGCCAGAAAGTTGAACCTTTTGCTTCTTTGAAAAAGAAAAAAATTAGAATAATACAAGGCAGCCGGCGACAAATCTTTAAGAGAGAACCTCTGACGTAGTGTCTTCAAATGCCACGAGGAATTGAGAAATTCTCATTCAGAATTATCTTATTTCCAATTCTCATTCAGAAATTTCAAGTGGGAGAGAAAAAGAAACGAGGAATCAGTTCTCGTTCCTATTGGAATTCGGAATCAATTTTTTATTATGGACAGCTAAGAGCATTTCCAAGAGACTCTAAATATATAATATTCTTTATTTTAAAGAGCTAATACTTAAAAATAAGCTTCAAGATACTCTCTATTTTAACTTTTTAAAATAGAGAGTTTGTAGACTCTATCAATTTAGAGAGTTAAACCCACTCTCTATAATGTACAATGATTGTATTTAATAAGTCACAAATTTCAATACTCTGTTTCTTAAACTATTCAAACCACATTTAAATTGATTGGCCATTGACATATAAAATTTATGTTAAACTAAAATATGAGGAGAAATCAATAAATGTTTTTTGAAAAAAGTAAAATAAAGATCCAAAATAGAGAGCATTATTGGAGTGTATAAAAATTTTGACTTTTTAAATTTAAAGATACTTTCTATAATACATAAAATGCACTTTATAAATAAAGAGTCACTTGGAGATGCTCTAAGAATGAAAAATGAACTCGTCCATTCTTCTTTTGGAACTCTATTCTTTAATATAAAATATTCGGTGAAAAATTTGTACGTAATTCTCGAAAGTATAATGAAAATGATTTAATTTTCAAATTGAACTAATTTTTGATAATTATATGCTTGATTTTGTAGATTGATGAAATTAGATGACAAAATATGAATTTTCTGTAATAAACAATAAAATTATGAATTTTATTTCTAATTATAAAGTTGGAATTTTTTTTTGTTTTAGTATTCTATTAAGTTATATCATTTTATCGTGATACTAAGCAATCCATTAAAATCCAACAAAGCAATTAATATCTATAAAATAGAATTATGTTAAAATTTTATTAATTTTGTAGAATTTTATTCAAATCCATAAGAATCCAAAAATCTTAAGAAATGCATTGAACTATGAGTTTGAGGACACCATCCTAAAAGTTTCAGTAACAAAAAAGGCTTGACATAATTCACAAAGCATAGAACTCCAATTGGCCACTTGACACTTCAATCTGGTATACGCATTAGCCATTAGTTATGCATGTCCATTAATTTACCTATTGTGTACTAGTGCTTGTTTTTATCCAATTTGTTGTGATTGATGTTAGTCTTCTTCTTTCTAGTCTCAAGTAGGAATGTCAAGCATAAATCACATAAAGGTTTGATAGACCTCCTATCATATTCACATACACGAGGAGAAAGAAAGAAGGTGGGGCAGTTAATAGGGCAAGTGCTGGAGCTGTGGCAAGGAATCAAATTTAGTTTGGTATTGTTATCAGTTAGTTACTGGGGGTATTTTGGGAAATTGGGGGAGTGAGGAAGAGTCAATAAATGTGAGAGTAGGGGGGAGGGGATTGGTATTCACGTTTTTGTTGAGTCTAGGGGGAGGCCTCTCGAATGCCTTGGAGTTGTTCCCTTACTTGTAGTGTCTTTGTTTTGCTTTCTATATAAATAATCTTCTTCAGTACCTCTCATTTTATTTCAGCAACACCAATTTCAGCAGACTTCGTCTCAAACCTTTTCTGGATCTTATCAANATTTTATTTCAGCAACACCAATTTCAGCAGACTTCGTCTCAAACCTTTTCTGGATCTTATCAAGGTTGACGTTTTGGTCATAACTTCTTATAATCTCCAATATTGTGACAAATCAAATATTTTTAATTAATTAGCATGGTTCATCATCAAAGACAGTTTCCATCTAAAAAGTACATTACAATGCCTTGAAATGACATAATTGTCCATAAACTTAATTAAATAAGAAAAAATAATTTATATAAAGAAGAAAATAAATAGAAAAGGAGAAAAATTGACAAAAAAAAAAATCAGGAGCTCCATTTCCAACCAGATTCCCAACCACACCCCACCACCATCCACCAGCACAACCACAAACCCCATACCCACAACCGCCAACCCAAGGGAAATGAGATCTTTGGTGAACAAAAGAGGACTTGAAATGAAATCTTTGCCAAACTCTTCCAAATCAACTGTAATGCCAAGAAATCAATACAAAATTGCATCGCGAGAAAACCACGATTCAAAAGGAAATGAAATGGGTAAAAAATATGAACCTATACGGCAGGTATTATTGGGAGAAAAATGAGGGTGCTGAATTCATATTTTCTCTTTGGCACAAGCGTGATTTTAAGTGTGGAACTAAATGATTGGAGGATGCAGTCACCATGGGAAGGCAAAGAAGGCTTTTCGAGTTGCTGATGAAATGCTGAGACAAGGCTTGAAATGTTTATAACTCTACTAGCTGCTTGTAGCCAATGCGACCAGCGGTATTGGGTCATGGGTTGTAGCGGGTGGGTTTAGGCTTGGCAACACTATTGCTGGTGAATAAGGGATGAGGAAATTTTTATTTTTTTATTTTCTTTTTCATCTTTAGATAAATTATTTTTTCTAGTTTCTTTTAAGTTTAAGGCAATTACTTACGGACCTTTTGGATGGAAACCGTCCATGAGGACAGACCCCGCTAATTAACTAAAGGTTGAGGTTCGGCTTGTCATAAAAGGAAAAATATCTTCGATTCTTTATTCTACTGCAGAAACTGATTGAATTATTTAAGGCTGTTTATCCTTTGAATCACATAAGTTATGTCCCCCTTCAAATTGTTATTTCTAACGGGCAAGGGCTACAGTGTTCTGTTGATTTTCCCTAGGTTTTGCTCCTCTCGGGTGTAGTTATACTCTTTGCAGCTTACTGCCACATTAAAACATACGCTGTTTACAGCACATATCAAAACAGTTTGATAACAATGTGAATAATTAAGTAATTGGAACACAAACACCTGGTTCGGCATATCTGTAGGACAATGACGGAATAAAGATTTTTTCAATGCGAAAACCTAAGCAGCACTCCACAAATAATGAGTGCTAAGCTAAATGATATCCGCTCAACATATCTCCGCATTCCAACCTAATTTATATCATGTGTCATACACAAGCTACAATTTGATCTTTAAAGCTTACCCTTTGAAGAAGATGTTCGCTGAGGCCAGAATGGTTAGGGTCCAGTAGTATGAAATGTTGGCTAGGATAGACACCAAGGGCCCTCTGTCTGATGACAACGATCCAATTTATGTTTATAGTAGCAGGCTTGCTAAGGTGGACAAATAGAAATTTTGGAAGATATCATTACATAGTTTAACAGAGTTAAATGTGAAATAATTATGGAAGCCAATCATAATTCCCAAAGGATAGTTGTGATGACGTTTTTATGCCATCTGATAAACATTCTACATGCTTGCCTGATGGCTAGTCAGAAGAGTTTCAGCTTTGACATATAGACCTAATATTCATGTCATTCCTCACGAAAAGTAGTGTGGCAATTAGGAGGAGAGCTGCTATCCAGAATCATACAGGCACTAACACTCAAAATGTTTGAATCACGTAGAAAAGGAGAAAGGAGATCATTTGAATTAAATGCATGAAAGAACCAGTAGAAAATCACACCTTCTGAAACCAAAATTTCACGCATCTCTTCGATCGCCAAGGTTTTAGGGGTCACTAGTGAAGCTGTTTGTTTGTTCCTTAGAGATGGTACGAACTACTTTGACAAACTGATTCCCAAGACTCACATGGTGAGCTTTGTATATGGTGGCACGAAACTCCATCCTTAAAGAACTTATTGATGAACAAGAAATAAGGCCAAGATCATATCCTACTAAGCTTGACAGTTAAAAGAAAAAACAATTTTTAATTCCAACTACCCAGGGGACTAAACCTCTCATCCAACTATTGAATACACTTCATTCTATAAAACTCCAAACTAATCATTCTGAAACAAACTAAACAGAATTCAGGTTTTCCAGGCAGCAGCAAATCTTTACCAATGTTTTAAAAACCGGTTCGGTCCAGCCTGGCCGGTTCAACTGGGACCAAAACCAATCCGGTTAGGCTTATAAAACCTCTATTTAAAAACTCATCCCAAAACCAGTTAAACTGGCCGATTTTTGGCAAACCCCTGACCCATTCCCGGTTTAACGTGTTCAACTTACGTAAATGTATATTTTTTAAAATTTTTAAATGAATATATTTTTTAAATTTTTTAAAAATCACCGGTTTGATCTCGGTTCAATCTTTTGACCCTCAACCCTTTTTCTTTTCTGGGTCGATGGCCGGTTTAGTTTTTTAAATATTGATCTTTACACATAAATGCTATGACTCAAGAATGACACGCGGTATAAGTGCAAACTAAAACTGACAACCTAAATATCAAGAGAACAACAAATCATGCATGGACATATTATTAATGTTACTCCCTCAGATTTGATGGATATGCAATTGTCACATTGCCTGTTGTCTGAAATAGAATCAGAACAATTACAAGATACCACAATGACAAATATAACAAGCACCACTGATAATACAATCCAGAAAAGCCAAAGTACCTTGGAAGTGAACTCCTTCGTCCCTGCTTGAACAACATTTGCAGCTGACTGTGCAGCCGATGCCGCCACCACAGATAACCTACCAAATCCCTGTGTACACAACACCACATTAGTAACACTCAAACACATAAATAACTAAAAACATCTGCATAAGCACATGTACGAATGCACCTGAGTAACAGACGAAAGAACATCCCCCTGAGAATTGTTCCTTGGCACCGGAGGAGGGGTTGACCCAAAGCCAACATACTTCCCACCTTGGGAGGGTGGGATCCCGTCAGGCCGTGTCTCATTTTCTACCATCTTCCTAGCAAAGAAGTCCTCCTTATTTGCAGCCGATGCCTCCAATTGTGCCCGGGAAAAAATATCCTGGGTCGACTTCGACCTAGATGGTGCACCTCCCCCATTTCCACCACTCCTAAAATCTCCCACCGTATTATTCCTCCTAATATTATTATTCGAATTTCCACTAAACCCTCCATCATCATAACTATCCCAACTATCCCACCCTGCATTGTTTCCAGAATTACCATTCCTATCCCCACCACCTAACGGAGGTTTATTATTATAACTATTGCTCTTATTACCGGATCCGATTGTTTCTTTCACGACAGGGGGGTCACGCCAGGGTTTGCCTTCGGCAAGTGATTGAATCCGGTCTCGATAAACAGATGCAGCATTGGTATTATATTTCGTAACAATATCAGTTTCTTTAGGGATTCCGTAGTGCAAAATAAATTGATTAAATCTTTCATTCCCGCTAAGCTCCATTTTCTTCAATTGGATATCGGACCACGAGTCCATCGTCACAGATCGAACAAAGGATATATGAACGCCGAGGCCGCGGTGTTTGCCGGAGCACTCAAGGCACATGAAAACGCCGTAAGAGACGGAGGCCCATTGCGGATTCTTCTGCGAACAATCCACGCAGATCTTGTTCCCTGGCTGCGATTGAAGCTCCCGTAGCCGACGCGAAGCAGCCATTGATAGGTTTTGAAACGGATCTGATGAGATTCAACGAACAGTGATCAGATCAAAGATTGCGTATTAATATTATTGAAATCGAGGATGAGAGTGGAAAAATTTAGAAAAAGTTGGGAGAGAGACGAGAGAGAGGGGAAATGACCAACAACCGTTAAAACGTTTGCGCTGGATAACGGCTGGAATTAGGGCCGAGCCAAGGTTAGGTTGGTTCGGTTTTGAGCCAAACTCGACACAGCATCCAAATGAATTCGAATGAATTGAGGTCCAAATCGATCTAATCTTGTCGCAAAAATCGAACCAATGCACTTCGATTCGGTTTGAGTTGATTCAATTTGTACTATCGATTTGATCTTGACCCAATTAATTAAGTTTCGAAACAATTTTGGACATTTTATTCCGTTTTCTGTTCGTAGCAAATGTGCTGGTCTTATTTATATCGTCATTTTTGACTCTATATGTAACAAAATACTAAAATTGTCCTTTCTAAAGAATATTGAATCAATATTAAAGGGATATATTGGTTGTTCTACTTGAAATTGGTCAATAATTGTGACTGCATCTACAGTATAACATTCTCCCAAGCAGGAGCTAAGAAAACAAATATCGAATTATGCATATGTGACACGAGTTAGCAAGTCAAATCTTGAGTTTGTGACTTTTTTTAGAAAGTAATCACAAAAGTACGAACTTTAGGAAAAAAAATGATACTGATCTCCGTCTTTAACACCATATTGAACCGCTTTAAGTGGAGAGATATTAATCACTTGTATCCGCTTAAAATTTATCTTCAACTAACATATTCTTATGAATAAACTATAGAAAAATTAAAAGACTTCGGGACTTTAGCAACAAGATGGTTAATGCAGCTGAAAACGCATAAATGGTCTGCTTGCCTGTCCGTAAGAGTGATGTGGTAACGGTTGTACATATCGGAAGGAAGGGTTGGCCAAAATGAAGAGTCGTGGCATTGACTAAACATCTAGCAATGAACCGAACATGGTAGAAAAGAAACTACGTAGCCAATCCCAAATTTATAGGGAATTAGGGAAATATGCTTAATTCGTAGTTAGTCACAAGAAGCTGTGGAATTTATACTGATAACTGTCCATAGCATCACAAGACAAACATTTAACTTGCTGCAGCAACAGTAGCATCATTAAACTCAGCATCAACCTTAACCAATAAAAAAACACTTGAGATCCGGCATAATGAAGAATAACTAAAATTTACACAATAATCGAAATGTGGTTTTCTGAAATTTTTGAGAAGCACAAGTGATGATGTACCAAAAAAATGGTGTACATGTATAGACTGTTTACAACAACCTTAGAAATTACCATGGATAACATCAAACCCGAAGCAGCAAGATGCATAAGTCGTCTCATTTTGTGATGTTCAAGAAGCACGTCGGGAAAATACCTTCTCCATCTGAAGTGTGAGAAAAAGAAAACACACGACTGAGATGCAGAGTGCAGTGAGCATAATCACAACCATTGTCTGAAACGAAATATATGAACTCAAAAAGTAGACAACTGCAATTGAAATGCTTTGCCAAAGCTTAAGCTGTGCAAATGCTCCCTCCTGCAACCAGAACTCAGGTATAAGACTCCAAGCACCAACTTAAGATACACTAATATTACTCGAGAAACCAAGCAAGCAAGTGGATGAAGCTGTGTGAAGTCCAGTTATGGACCGTTGAAAAGAAATGATGCTCAATTTTTTAAGCGATAACGAGCAACAAAAACATGTCGTACATAATTGGTACGCAGCACTGTACCGTAGTAGACAGTACGATAAACAGGATTTTAGTTTTTTCTTTCTTTCTTAGTATTGTCTAATGTTTTCTAATAACATACCAGTTTTGTTTGCAACTGAAACAGTGTGTTATAGATTACAACATTATGCAAAACATTGTAAATTTGCTTAAAGGTTGAACATCTAGATACTTTTAGCATTGAAAAAAATGGCAGAAAGCGGAGAAAATTTTACCAGGTCGTGCTTGAAGAGAATTCCAAGAAAAGCACTTAGCTGAGTGTTCAATACACCATTACCTATGCCCCACATGCCTCCGATGAGAAGTAGGTATAATGTACTGAGCAGTCCTCCGGAGATACTAAATAAATGAGACAAGAAATTACTAAAATGATAATTTGTTAGGCTTAAAATTATTTAAATAATTTGGCACTCTGGGTTCTCCAAGAGTATGAAAGTTGATAGGAGGGTCAACCTGTAGTTCAGCAGGAGCAAACACAAGACAATGGCCTGAATGAAAGCTCCAAGAGAAACTATTATTGTAATTGATAAGAGACCCGAGGTAAGTCGACCAGCTGCGACCGAACACTAAGACAATTTCAATAACAAGATGAGAGAGTAAAGAAGCTGGCCCAGTATTAGAATATGTGTGGCAAAGCTTAAAAGTAAGTAAAAGTTACTATTTAAGTAATTTTTTGCCACTGAACATGTTTTTACAGTTTTTTTTTCTACTTCTGAGTAAAAAATTTTAAAAGTAACTATTACCCTACTGTCAAATAAGTAACTTATTTCCTCATTTAACCATTAAAACTTAGTTATCTGCTTGCAAATATACTTTACTCATAAGTAAACTTTTTAAGCTTAACAAAAAACGATCTTAGTGAAAGCAGGTCATTACATTGGGAGACACTCCTTTCAGAGCAGCCCACAACTTCCAATGTGGTAATATTAAATTCAATTTCTGGATGCCACAAATCATATAATGAATATGCCGTCCATAATACCAGGCAATCAAATATACAGGTCTTCAACAAGTGAACCTGAATGTGGAAAATGATGCCACAATTCATATTCACGCCAAACAGTAAAACGTGAGAAAATAAAAGAGGAAAAAATAGACGAACTTACCATTCAAAACCTTCTATAATATACGAGGGGCATATCAGCCCAATGGTAATTGCTTAAGAAGGCAGTAGCAGAACAAATACTTGTAAAGCTAGCTTGTGAAGTTATTCACTCATCAGATTTTTAAATACAACCCAGTCAAGTTAACAAAAAGAGAAAATACTTGATTTGCTGGATCAAGATTTATGTAAAACATGTTGAACCACCTCATCCAAAAGCTTAAGTTTAGAAAGGACAAACTTATTTATTTAGATTGTCTTTACACACCTTTTCACATTTAAGTTAGATTAATTTTTTTATTAATCGCCTGACACTTGCACAATTTAGGCCAGACTTGAACACTAGACATGTAGCTATTCTAATACCATATTTAACAATCTCATCTAAAAGCTTAATCTTAGAGAAGACAAATTCATTTATTTAACTTATATCTTCAAAAAAACAAATGTCTTCGTTATCAGAATCTGAAAGTTAATACTGGTTTGTTTTGCATTTCTGTACTTACAATAGCATCAAAGACCCCATAAACAGCCATGGCACCACCAACACCACGCTCGCCAAGTGTAGGCTTGATAAGATATTTGGTATACTCCGCCCTGTAAGGGGAAAAAAATCCTATTTTGTTGGAGAAACAGATTAGATAATAACGAGCCCACAAGCCGATGCTTGCACAAAATGTGAAAGTATTTGCATCATAACATTCAGGGAACCTTACCATACAAATGCTTGTTGTAAGCCTGAATATGCAAGAAGCGGGATGACCAAGAGGATTCTAATGTCGAGTAATAGAGCCAAAATAGTCTTTAACAGAGATACCACTGAAGAAGAAAAGGTGGCAAAAGAATCTTGCAGTTCTTCCTCTTTATCATTTCTTTTACTCAAGAAGCACATAAGAATTGAACCTATGGTCGAGCTACAAAGAAACATAACAAAAAGCAAAGTTGTGCCTGTAGTTTTCTCTCCCTGTGGTTAAACTACTGAATCAATTAGTAACTTCGAATATAAATAAAGCTGAACAGTACAGAATTCTTAACTTTCAAATAAGAGTATGTCGCTAGCACTCATTTCTCGGTTATACATGAGAATTCACCACAGGCACCCTCAAAAAAGGGAAAATGTTTAACGGATCCTTCTCTTTTCTTTTTTCTTTCTTTTTCTTTTTCTTCTTTAATTTTTGGTTGATAGGTAAAACTAATAAAATTATGACAGGCACATAGAACCAATCATTAATTAAGTAATCAATAACACATCAACCCTCAAACTTTTTCTTTTCTTTTTTTTTTTCTTTTATTTTTTTTTGCGAAAAAGGAAATCATATTAGGTGTCCATAATTGCAGGTTTTGAGTCCAAGTGGATGAGAGAATAAAAGAAGGAAAGAAAACAAATTAAATTAATTTCTACTACTTAGTGTTGCTTCAAAGTTCATAAAGAACCGGGCAAGGCATATGTGAAGATATTAACACTAATTCCTACCCCACCAAATGTACTTGTACGTTGCACTTAAACTATAATTAGCATGTGATATTTTTTTTACAAATATAAATTAAAGAGATTGATAATTACAATAATAAAATCCGAATTGCAAATGTGTACCTTTCCATCTCTTAACAAAGCAAGAGTGATAAGATTGCCAACGAGCTGCACAATTCAGTTTGAGAAAGAATTTTTTGTAACGGATTAGAAATATACACTAGTAGTTGGAAGTTAAAAGTGTAACTACTAAAAGTTTCTCGGGTAAATGATAACGCTGCACCTGGTGACATGCAAACATCCCCCAAAACTCTCCATTAAACTTTCCAATCACTGCTCCTTCATGCAAGTCATATTCATTTGCATGACTATGTGCGGTCGAAGTAAGATACGTCCCCTGAGAAAACATAAAGGTTATTAACAACATTAACTGGACAAGCCAATCATTAATGAGACGGAAGTAGATAATGTGTTGAACCTGCCCAACCCATATTATTGAAGCAGCAAACCCAAGGAACAAAGAAGTCGGAACCATAGTATACCTACAGTAAGAATGAATAAATTCTACTACATTAGAAAGACAAATGAATCAAAAAATTAAGATTCTAAATAAAAATCACTTTGACATATTTTCAGAAGCTCCATTTAGGTTTGTTCATTCTATAAGTTCAAAATCCTCAAAAACTGCAAAACCCACAAGGTAAAATTGTCGTCCTGCAAAAATTTACAACAGATAAAAAGTTGAATAGATGTGTCGACCTATGTCCAACTAGAAAGCATGTGATGTTCTCTGTTAGATAGGTTCATATATATTTCTAGATGGAAATGAACAAAACGTCAATGTCTCTATCATGGAATAAGTATCAACTCAGTATAACAATAACAATATTACAGTTTCCAAAGCGAAAAACACATAATAGAATTACATAAAAAGAAGATATGAAGAACCGATGATGATACATATAGTCCTAACAATATATTCAAGTACATGAGTACAAAATACATATGTTCGCCCAGGCTTAGATTATTTAAGTCAAAGTTAGCAGTACTTGAAATAGTTTCATACAACTGCTTTGCATTGAACATTTACTTTGAAGGCCGAAAGATGAAAGGTTCCGTGTTAACAATACTTGCACACGGAGATAATTATCCAACTTTGAAAAGAGCCATGAAGATGGCTTTAAATGCAAAAATCAAGTTGGATTTTTTCATGGTAGCGTGAATGTGTCTGCAGCCAATTCTTCAGAAGTAAAAATTCGGGAGAGATGCTACGACATAGTTCTTTCATGGATGCTCTATGGAATTAAGAAGAACCTTCCCAGCAGTCTCATCCATTGTGATAATCCTCGAACTCTTTGGTTAGAGTTGGAGGAGCATTTTTCATAAATCAATTATCCACGAATTTATGAACTCACAAGAGCTATACGCAATCATCGATTCATCATCATGAACAAAATTTGTTAGTTGCTTATTTAATATGTCAAAATCCTATTGGGATGAATTCACTACACTTCCCACAGTTTCTATTTGTTAAGGGATAAAATCCCATATCGAATAAAGATGTAAACATAAACCAATTTATAAAGAATTGGGTTACTCCTCTTAACAAGGTTGACCTTTTAAAATGTAACCTCAATTCTTAACATGGTATCAGAACTCATTTAGTTCCAACGAGTAATTCGATCCAATTAAAATTCCAAAAGTGAGCATACGAATTTTAAGATTGGTCAGCTCAAACAAACCACCATCTTTAGGGGGCATGTTAAGGGATATAATCCCACATCGAATAAAGATGAAAACATAGACCAAATTATAAAGGATTGGGATACTCTTCTTAAAAATGTTGACCTT
>CAIGRT010118918.1:0-10604 GCA_903798405.1 Fraxinus platypoda | reverse complement strand
ACTTTCACTAAAACAAAATTTCTTTTATTCTCATACTCATTTTTAATTACATATCTGTACAATAAAATATTCTACACGTAAATACAATTTTTTTCCCCGATTTTTAATCACACAATTTTCAAAAAAATTACAATTTAAAACATCATTTTCCCCTAATTTCTCTTTATAATAATTGTCAAACAAGGGCTAACATAGCTTCTAAGGAAGCAGATACAAAAAGAGAGCAATTACAGACTTACAGTGACAACAAGAATGTCAAGAAAGTCAAAATTTGACATATTTATTGATCCTTGTCAATGATTTATCANTCTACACGTAAATACAATTTTTTCCCCGATTTTTAATCACACGATTTTCAAAAAAATTACAATTTAAAACATCATTTTCCCATAATTTCTCTTTATAATAATTGTCAGACAAGGGCCAACATAGCTTCTAAGGAAGCAGATACAGAGAGAGAGCAATTACAGACTTACAGTGACAACAAGAATGTCAAGAAAGTCAAAATTTGACATATTCATTGATCCTTGTCAATGATTTATCATCGAAAATTTCTTGTTTACACTGCCGGTGTTAAATTTATTTCTTCTAATTTTTTATGGTAAGTAATGAAAAGTTTTTTCAGTGTTCACTAGTTTCAAGATATTTCAATTTTTTCTTCCTTTTGAGTTGTATGAAAAAAAGGGAAAAAAAACAACTTGAATTTGAGATGAAAAATTCAACAAAGAAAAAGATTTGAGTGCGCGCTTCGATTTGAATGTTCAACTTTTGAATTTGGTTTCCGACTTGAAAATCTCAAGTCAGACTCTGACTCACCAATTTAGCAACAAGGGATCAATAGTGTAACTTTCACGAGAAAGACAAGAAGTCGACCCAGTACAAAAGATAGTCTCTGTTTGGTAACGATTAAATTGAAAATTTATAACTTTTCAATAGTCTATTTTATCAACTTTTTATAAAAATTCATTAAAAATTGTGATTTTTAATTCCCTCCAAACAGTGGCAAAATCAATGAGCTAACTTTTTCTTTTCCTTTTTTGTCTCTTTCAAAGGCTAACTCGCACCCAACCCCACCCTCTCAAAATGTACACCTATTCTATGCACATGGTACACCCTGGTTGAGTAATGAGACAGCCCATTGTACCCCCATTTCATTTTGCACTCACCAAAGATTGGGGCATTACATATAAGGTTATTTTTGTCATTTAAAAGGAAAATACAATCACAGCGAGATAAGTGGGCCCATTATTGGGCTGGCGCGCCAGCATTCGGACTCCAACTATTCATTAATTTAATATTCGGTCCTTCCCTAATATAAAATAAGGAAGATTGTAATGTTGGTCTCTAATTTATTGATAGGTAGTAAGTTAGTCCTTATTTTTCTCACAATTAAACAATTAATCTCCAATAATAAAAACCATCTCGATCTTTAAAATAGACACTCAATCATATTGTATTAGGAGACGTGGATAGATATCTCAATCAAGATTCAGCTATTAAATCGTTGTCTCTTATATGCCTAGTTTTTATTAAACGTGATTTTGCATTTGTTAAATATTTGAAGTGAAATGTATTTTTACGAAAATCACGAGATTATTTAACAAAGATCTGGGCATAACAAGATTCTAATGAGAAATTGAATATCAACGAAAATTCGATACATATGCTGTGGGGATCGAACCAAAATTGGCTAGTTCTGATTTGGTCCAAATCGATTCTTTAGCGCTTTAGAAAAATTTTGCTAAGTAAAGACTTTATCTACATTTTATATTGAAACTGTCCTTAATTGGACCGAAGAACCAGCATCTAATACTAAAGATAAGTTAACTAATTGATATAATTCGATTTTCATCCAAGTCACTTTGGAAAAATTTATAACTATTAGTTGGGATCAATTTGCTGTATTTTAGAGGTCATGGATCAATTTGTTTACTAGAATAATAATTCGAGGATCAATGTTGCAATATTTTGAAACATACCATAAATATCTGGACATTTTCGTCTTCCTCATTTTCTGGTCAAGACCTACATAGGCTTACATATACGTGTATATGTCTCCGTGTGTGTGTATACAGCGAGAAGCTACCGTTTCTGAATCCAATCAAAGAGGCCTCTAAAGAGAGTAAGAGGCAAAGAGTAATCGTCTGAAGATTTTTAGAGAGGGAAAGAGGTAAAAATGAGAGAAATAATTAGCATACACATTGGTCAAGCAGGGATCCAAGTGGGTAATTCATGTTGGGAGCTTTATTGCCTTGAACATGGCATCCAACCCGATGGCATGATGCCTAGGTATGCCTCTAATTTTACCTATGTTTTCATGTATATCAACGCTTTTACGCATTTGTTTATATGAGTTTAGGTTTTTGAATATTACATTATTAAATATATTTCTTTGTAATTGATGCTATCCGTCGATATCTGTTGGTATAATTATTTAATGTGCGTACATGAATGTTGATTTCGAAAGTGATAATGTTATTTTTGAAGGCTATATTGTATTTTCCAAATGATTTGAATGGTTTATCATTTTATTTGGTATTTAATGAATTAAGATACCCTGTTTTATCATGTATTAATTTGAAGATGGAGTCTGATTTTATAACTTTCTGGATTATATGACTTTCTGGTTGTTTAAATGGAGAAGAAAATGAGAGCTCGAATAAAATATGAATGACTTGAATTTGAACGAATGCTCAGTCCTTAAAAGATTGGAAAATGGTTTTTGCAATAATAAGTGTGGTTTTTTTTTTCCCCCGTTTATGTTTGCCATCTGTTATTCAAGAAATTTATGAGCTATGAAGTTTACTGAATGAACTTTTGTTCTGTGGGTTTGTAGTGACACCTCAGTGGGTGTTGCACATGATGCATTCAACACCTTCTTCAGCGAGACAGGCTCGGGGAAGCATGTACCCAGGGCTATATTTCTTGATCTTGAACCGACTGTCATTGACGAAGTCAGGACAGGGACTTATCGCCAGCTTTTCCACCCAGAGCAACTCATTTCTGGAAAGGAAGATGCTGCTAATAATTTCGCCAGGGGCCATTATACAGGTGCATGATTTTGCTGTTTGAGGAGTTCACGATTGGTTGCATTGAAAATTTTAAGCACGTGGTATCAAGTTCATTAACCATCAAAGTAAAAATTAGTCCGTGATCGCTATCGATCACGGCTGTGGCCGTGTTAAGTGACTGGGCAAATGCAGGTTCAATGTAGCTATTGAATCACGCCGTGAACTTTCTAAGAGAATATGTTAATTTCATGTGGATTGTTAACTGTAGAAATTGTTAGTCAATGGACTTTTGTGCATCTGTCTTTTATGGAATTAATTTGATTTTGGCAATATTTTTTTCAGTTGGGAAAGAGATTGTTGATGTATGCTTGGACAGAGTGAGGAAGTTGGCGGATAACTGCACTGGTTTGCAAGGGTTTTTGGTGTTCAATGCTGTTGGTGGTGGAACGGGATCTGGATTAGGTTCACTGCTATTGGAACGCTTGTCTGTGGACTATGGGAAAAAATCAAAGCTTGGTTTCACCATCTATCCTTCTCCCCAGGTGCTTATGGTTAACCTTGTAATAAATGCTTTGTTCTTCAATCTCCACGTGACCTAAATGTGGGGTTTGGCATTGATTGCAGGTGTCGACTGCTGTTGTGGAGCCCTACAACAGTGTTCTCTCAACTCATTCCCTTCTTGAACATACAGACGTGGTTGTGATCTTGGACAATGAAGCCATTTATGATATCTGCCGGCGGTCTCTAGATATTGAGAGGCCGACTTATACCAATTTGAACCGTTTGATTTCTCAAATCATATCATCCCTGACTACTTCTTTACGGTTTGATGGAGCCATTAATGTGGACGTTACAGAGTTCCAGACCAACCTTGTACCATATCCTCGTATCCATTTCATGCTCTCATCATATGCCCCCGTGATCTCAGCTGAGAAAGCATACCATGAGCAGTTGTCAATCCCCGAGATTACAAATGCAGTATTTGAGCCCTCAAGCATGATGGCAAAATGTGATCCAAGACACGGGAAATACATGGCTTGTTGTTTGATGTACCGTGGAGATGTTGTTCCCAAGGATGTCAATGCTGCTGTTGCTACCATCAAAACCAAACGAACTGTACAGTTTGTTGACTGGTAAGGAAACAGCATTAATTTGGCAAAAATTGGAACCTAACTGACATGATGAACATAGTTATTTCACATAATTAAATTTATTTATTAGATGGACATATATATTATCAAATTCATTGAATCTTTACATCATTTTCATTTATTGGATTTTGCCGGCTAGTGCAACTAGAATAAAAATACATTACCCTACATTGGATATTGCTGTTAGGAAGGCTTTTTATACATTCTCTAGTTAATTATACCATACAAAAAGTTTGATTACACACCTTGAAATTGCCCAAAAGTCATCCCTGTCTGGATTTTACAGGTGCCCCACTGGCTTCAAATGTGGTATTAACTATCAGCCTCCAACAGTGGTACCCGGGGGTGATCTTGCCAAGGTTCAGCGAGCCGTGTGCATGATTAGCAACAACACTGCAGTGGTTGAAGTGTTTTCACGCATCAACCACAAATTCGATCTCATGTATGCCAAGAGGGCATTTGTTCACTGGTACGTTGGTGAAGGAATGGAGGAAGGTGAGTTCAGTGAAGCTCGTGAAGATTTAGCTGCTCTCGAGAAAGACTATGAAGAAGTTGGTGCTGAGGGTGTTGATGATGAAGAAGGCAGTGAAGATTATTAAAGTTCTCGGCATCTAATGAGTTCATTTGATTGTGAGAGTTGGGTTGCTTCTTCTCCTTGTTTTTGTAATATCATGGTGATGGTGTGTGTGGATGATCTCAAACTTCTGAGAAGAAATACTGTTTAAATTGTGATTTAGTTTCTGATCAAGTTTTCTAATCATGATCTAAAAAACAATGGTTGGTCTATAAAGTTGCATCTATTCTTCTGAACAGCGAGAGGAAGTCAAATTACTTTGCACTTCAAAAATCTTCACAATCTTCCTATCTTTATTAATAAAATTTGGATAATTAACAAGATAATGAACAGTTTTAATGCCCTCAAAATTGAACATACAAATAATCTGATTTATGAACAATAACTCTCAGAATCTCTCCCCAACATGAACAAAAAACGACCCACACCTGTGGTTATTATCGACAGCATACTCTGCACGTACTTGACCGAGCTTCATTCCAACATTGTACTAGGGAACCATGACCATTTCTCATGTATGCCTTCTTCAGATTTCCTTGTACGGAAACTGAACTCCCGAGATCGTTTCCATGTTCTGCATGACCATTTCTCATGTATGCCTTCTTCAGATTTCGTTATACGAAAACAGAACTCTCGAGATTGTTTCCATGTTCTGCAAATGCATAAGCCTACGCGTTTTTCACGGGTATTCGAACCTCAACTGCCAACTGCACATTGTATCACAAGTGAGATACAAGTTGATCAACATCTTGACACGATCATTCTAATTTAGTGTATTTTTGCTAGATCTACTCATCTAAAAACATGAGCCGTAAAATATTACATTAGCTTGTTAGCATTTCCAAACATGGTTTCAAGTGATTTGTGTATACATACCTCGAGTTTTTGTCTAGTTGTCCCTAGCTCTCCCGTGATGTAACCTCTGACTTGTCGTCGCACGGCTTAACGTTGTCTTTCTCATTATTGCCACGAATGTGAAGTCGAAGACAACTATTTACTTCAGTGTCCATTTGCACAATAGGTGCAGAATCCTTGTGTGAGATGGAAGAAAGAGTGGTTCGGATCGGCCACTCTCGCCAAGGCATATAGATAGATGTAGACAGAAAAGGATAGGTAGGCAATAGTTTAGTAAAAGAGAGTCTAGTTTGCCTTTTTCTGCTTTGCATTTCTCTATAATTGCATTTAGAATTCAATAACCTTTCTTTGTTCCTATTTTCTGCCAGTGGAGTCTTATTAAATTGGTATCAGAGCACGTCATCATGATGCCCAAAAGAAGATAGAAAGCAGGATGAAAGTAATGGAGAGAAATGAAGGAATTGAAATTAGAAATGCAGTGCTTACCTCATATAAATTGTCCAAGAAAGAAGAATTGTGTTATTCAACTTCACTAGAACTTGGACAACCCTTTCTCGTAGTCAGATCACCGTCTTATTATTCAATATACAAAAACATAACATAATTTCATTAAACAATGTGACAATAATACCAATTCACTGATACTAATAATTCGTGGTACCAAAAAAAAATAAAAAAAAATCCATAAATTACTGCTTAAAACCCCCATCAGCTCAAGTAGCTATGGTCAACTTTTTGGAAAAGATGGATGGCTACAAAATCCCATTCATCCTCAAATTCAATAACAACTGTTCACATTAGCCCATGGACTTTTCACTTTTTTCTTCAAGCTTGACTTCAAATGACCTTGTCTTTTGGATGAAAACTATGCAAAAAGACCCCTTTTGCACTCCATGTGAGGGGTGTGGAAAATGTACTTTTGAGAATACTATCATCTTTTTAAAAAACAAAGTTGGTCATCCAACTCTTGAGCAAATTTCATTTTAGTCACTTAAGGTGTGTTCGATTGGTATAGAAAGTATCTCCTAAAAAAAAAAAAAAAAAACGTTTTCCTTGTTTTATGAAAAATAAAAAATTATTCTCTCCCGAAAAAATGTTTTCCTCGAAAACAAGAAAAATTAGGCATATTTTCAAAAGTCGAAAAATATTTTTCATGAAAAAATACGATAATCAAACACTTCAAAAGTTGAAATTTGGATGTAAAAATATCATTTTCCATTTTTCCAATCAAACACCTTAATTTCTTTTTTTAGATAATTTCTTCTTTCAAACTTATTCCTTTGATTAAACAACTTCGTCATAAATTTAGCGTATTGTCCTTCGAGACTGATAAATTTTCTTAGGTATTGTATGGGGGCGTTAAGAGCCACAAAACCAAAAAGAAAAAGGGGAGAAAATATATTCTCTCTCTCTCTCTCTTCTTGCATTCATTTCTTTATTTTTTAGGGGAATTGGGGCAAATGGTCCCTAACTTTATGGGGTTGCTGCTCAAATGATCCTTAATCTTCGAATCTTGACACAAACATCATTGACCTTTCACTTAATGGGCTGATCGATCATTTTGGACCATCGACAGTTAAAAAAGGTTAAACTTTTGATAAGAAAACTGAAATACCCCACTTTTAGTTAAATAAATTAATCGGAAAAGAAAATTTTGAAGAATATATATAAACGAAAAGACAATTCACCCTACCAATCAATCTCCCATAAAAATATTTTCAAGACTGCGAATTGCTTTAAAAATTATATCATATAAACACAATAGAAAATATTTAAAAAATCTTTAATGCAAACTAAGAGGGATTCCGTCAAGATAACGTGATATAGAAAAATAAATTTCAAAAGACTTTCAGTATACATGACATTGATGTCTAATGAGTAGACACCTAAGTTCAAATTGGTTTATGATGAATTTTATGGATTGTTATCGAGATATATTTTATTTTCTTGAAATAATAATAAAATTATATTTTAATTTACATTTAAAATAATGAACTTTGTTGAGTTCAACATGTCTAACAGAGTTCTAGAAAATATCTATCTTTTTTTTCCACTACATCATCACGATGGAGTCTTAATTAACTTACATTTGAGAGACAATTTATTAAACACATTATTTTTGCTTACATGACATAATTATTTGCAATCCACAATTGCATTGAAAATGCTACTACAAGAGATTAGTTGATATGATGAGTTGACTTTTCGTTTTGTATTTATATTTTTTAACTAAAGTAAGGGCAATTTTAATTTTATATCAAAAGTTTGACATTTTTAATTCTTAATTCACTAGAAAATTAGAAATCATCCAATATGACTATTTGTTCCAATTAATTGAAAGGTTAGAACTATTTCACAAAGATTTGAAGGTTATGAACTATTTACACAAATATCCAAAAGGTTAGGGACCACTTGTGTAAATTCCCTTAATTTTTTATTTATTTATTTTTAATATTTTCCCGGAACTCAAAAGACAACAGAACAACTGAACAAGAGTGTAACCTTTGTGAAGTGTCCGTAACTAATGAGCCTCGAGATTATCAAGGAGTTCTTATCCCATTACAGGTCCCTCTTTAATTTCTTCAAAATGTACATCCATTGCACTACTCTTCCACATGCATTAGAAAACACAGGTGTACATGTGTTTAATTGTTTTTACAGTACTATGTTTGTTGACATCCTTCCTTGTGTGAAAGAAATCTATGCGGTGACGTGATAGATGGATTCCAAGTCAATGACTTTGATGGATCTACGAGGAATAGTGCCAACTAAGATGTGAAGGAGAGTGTACATGCAGCATAATGTAATAAATGAAGAATTATGCTACTTGTACATAATCCATTGTACAATGAATTATGTACGTGTAGCATAGCGCATAAATGAAACAACACTTTTGTAGACTTGTTACCATTTTGTTTTTTTGGTTTGTTCCTGTGATTGCAAGATTTTTTTTCATTTTTTTTTTCCTCTCTTTAGATTCCTTTTTGTGGGTTATATTTGATTAATGGGTCTCTCTGTATAGTTTTGTGGAATTTTATGGTGCTTTTGGTTTTGGGATTTGGGTTTTGTGAGTAGAGCCTACACTTAAAAGTGATTTGCTTCTTTAATTTCTTGCATCTTGCTTACTCGAGGGTATATAATAATGAATTGATTATCTGGATGCTTGAAACCAAGGTTACAATAAAGTTTAGTTCATTTACTTAAAGAATCGAATACGAAGAAATATTCCTTTCTGTAAGCATATTACAAAGAATTTGGCCTACAATTTATTGCTCATTGAAATGCTGGCAGCAGCAGATCAGCGTTTTCCTTTTTTCTTGCTTCCTTGAATGGAATTTATCCAATTATGCAGAATTATATTTGGAGTTTTTCTAATGCCTATGAGAAGTTTAGCCCACTTGGCTATTAACGATTTTGACCAATTTGAGGATGGCGGTTGTGTTGGACTAATTTCTCGTGTGAATCGGCCTTATGGCCGGTCATTGCAATTTGCGACATCTTTTGTTCACTAAATGTTAAGTCTCTTCTAGGTTTTTTGGCATTCCTTAATCAAGTCCATCGATGTTCGTTCCTGCCTTGTCTTTGGGAACTTGCAGTATCAATTTTCTTTCTTTCTCTTAGTCCTTGCTTCACGTTCTTTATTTCTCTACAAAAAGATTTCCAGGATTTTGAACATGCCAATACACAAATAGGCGTCCGCAGTTTACACACACACATTTATAGGGACATACATACCCAATGCTTATATTTACTTCTCGACATTTCGAGTTTCAATTCCAAACTTTCCAAAATTCTGCACTCTTAAGGGGCTAAATCAATCTCCGTATGCTAGAAAAGAGTTCCCAATAGCTTTATCGGTTATCTTGTTTATTTCGCTCAATCTTACTTTATATTGACATTACATGCCCAAGATGTTTCAATGGAAATTAAGTAAAGGCACCCTTTCATTTGAAGGCCTTATACATACAATAGTTGTGTGGAGTTCTTCATAGCTACATTACTACATGTACATCTAATATGAAGTTCGTTTGTCTTTGTATCTCATGACATTTTTATTTGCTTTTAATCTTCGCTATTCTAGTTCATATAAAGGGACAAGTACAGACACTGTTGGAGGTCGAAGTTAAATTTTAAGCTGATGATGCTTGAAATATGGTTGAGACTTATATTATTTTGTGGATTTTCTCCAATGCTTTCGCTAATTCAACTAATCTTCATTCTTTAGCATGTTGACTAAGCTTATAAACAAGTAAAAGTTACTTTTAACATTGTATTTCCAAACATGTGTGGATAAGTTACTTTTTTCTTACGTTTAAATTTAAAAAAATTGATTTCAAAATGTCAGAAAAGTGTGGTTGAGGTGAAAGTAACTATTAGTTTGACTAACATACTTAGTGAAGTCTGAAACCCCAAGAAAATATTTTTAGTATTGCCGGACCTCACTGGATAATCTCGATCATAAATGTTGAACTATGTCAAAATGAGTCCGACAAACACAAGGTACGAGATAAATTTACAAATTGCAATTAATCTAAAAATGATTTTTGTCTTCTTTAGGGGATGTTGCCAGTTGTGAAAGAAAATAACAACACGTACCTGAACGGTCCAAATTCTAAAAATCCAGTATCAGAAAAGCGAGAGAGGAGAAGAAGAGAATTGAAATTCTATTCAACTGAGTAATTGGAGCTTACAGCTGCCATATAAAAAGGAAAGGAAAAGAGGCGCCAAATAACAAACTAATATTCTAACAATCTAACTAATTGAACTGAAGAATAATTACAAAGAAATACAGAAATGATAAGAAGAATCTCGAAGCATCTAGAAGAGGTAAATTGAAGCTTGAATTAATTCTGATATCCAACTTAGCGCTTATTTGTTTTTTGTAGGAGATATAACACCGATAATGTGCATATTATATTCAAATAAATACGTACCGTTTCATACTCATGAAATCGAAATAGAATTCGACTTACCAATATGGAATTTGAGAAGACAATCAATAATTATCGAAGT
>CAIGRT010118902.1:0-11433 GCA_903798405.1 Fraxinus platypoda | reverse complement strand
AATTAGAAACATCTATTGGAGTTTGGATCTTGTGAGTCCGGTTAGATCCTTCTTTTGCCTCTAATAATGGTGCGTGACTTAATTGATCTACTATAGTAAAGTTCAAGAAAAATTGTGCAATTATAAAACCCTAATTGAGTATTATAAATATGCTCTTTATGGGCACATTTTGATAGATATTAGGGTTAGCCACGTGCTCTCATATTTTCTAAAAGGGAGGCACCTAAAAGAGAACAACGAAGAAGATCTAAAGGAGTAAGCATTTGGTTATGACATTAAAAGCTCGTTCAAGATTATCATCTCAACATTATTTGTTAGAATTTAAAAACAAAATCCAATGATCTCAAAGTGATCTAAGATCCATTATTCACTTGGGTTTAATATTCAAAGGAAAATTAATTTCCTCTTGTGATAATTAAATTCAGTAACCAACAATGGTACCAGAGCCAATGGTTATTGAGAGCTTTGAGTAGGATTAGGTTTTTAAATCTTAGTGTAAAATGCTTTTTAGTATGGATGGTGTTATGTTATTTGATTTGACATGTTTATTGCTTTATATGTTTAAAGTAAATGTTAATATATAATCACTTTTGGCTCTAGAATTTTTTTATTTCCCATATTGTAATATGATTTATTATTGCATTTTTCTCTAGAAAAAATATAAGCTATAAGACACTAGGGTTTCTGTGTATTCTTTTTCCATTTTTTTTACATTCTTGTATGAAGAGAAGATCATGGTTTTTTGGGCACCAAGAACTTTCAATGTCGTTGTTTTTCCTTAATTTCTTGATGTTTTGAAGATGGAAAAAGATGAGTATGGAAGTCTTATTTAGAAATTGGAAGGAAAGAGAAAAAGGGTCAAACTAGAACAAAATCAAAGTGTATCTTGCCTCTTCGAACAAAGCAGTAGCAACCGCTGTAGGCAGCTGCAACAGATGCTGCTGTTGCAATTGGAAGATGTGGCTGCCGCTGCGCTGGCGATGACCCCTTTTGGGGCTATCATCGTCGATGCCATTGCCGGTGAAATGGTGGTGGTGTTAGAGTTTGTCAAAATAAGTTCAATTTTAAATTTTTGGACTTTTCTTTAAGACTTGGACCAATCTTATTTTATGAGGGCTTTGGTATAAAAGATTGGGACTCAAATTAAATTGTCCAGCATTTAGATATTACATGGATTGGACTACAAGGAAATTGAGGAATTGAACCGGAATATGGTTCAATGAAATGCTTTAATTCTTGTTGTATTTTAAATTCTTAGGATGAACCATAAGTTATTATAATTTATTTAATTATTACTTTTGTCGTTTTATGGATTATGAATGAATGAATAATTATCACACGTCATGTAGATTAAATGAAACACCACTTGGTATACTAAAATCATATGCATTGGTATTGTATAATTTTTCGTCACTCTAAATTAATTAGAAATGGTTGAAAAATTAATATTTAATAATTTGGTGCCATTATTATTGTTTATATTTGGCAAGTTAATTATTAAATGAAAATCCAACGGTTTAAAATAATAAGTGGGAGAGGGTTTATAGGCATTTATAAACCCGTGGCCTCCTTCGTTAACCAACTTGTTATTAAAATATGTATGTTTAGTATCGAATTACATCGATCTCCTAAAAGGAAGACTTCGTTATTTTAGAATAGCTGAAGTAGGACCTAAAGATAGAATATTTTAAAATGAAGTAATGTGGTGATCATCATATAGATAACATCTCATCTATTTCGGATATTTTAAAAATTATTAACGGAGGTTATTAAACTTATATATGAAAATTTGGAAAGACTTCCTATAGAAGATTCCGACAAAATCATTCATAAGCCAAATAAAAATCAATTCTTATTTTTATTGTGGCATGAGATGCCTAGTTAAATAAAATAAATGGAAGGGTCCTAACCTTGCCGACAACTAATTGACCTCCTATAGAGGGCGTGTTAAAAGTTGTAGGGGTTTAAGGTCTTTGATTAAAAAATATAATTTTTGGTTTATATGTGCATATTTATATACATTCATCATACAAAGATTATTGTTCATTTTATTAATACATGTATCAATAATTTTATAGAAAATGTCGCTTAATCCATTATTAGTGATACTTAACAAAAACCAACTTGTGGAAAAAACTACGTTAACTTGAAAAGGAATCTTAACATTGTTCTTACCGTTGGAAAATACAAATTTGTACTGACTGAAGTTTGTCACGAAGCCCCTAAAAATGACTCCATGAAATCTCAAAAGACGACATATAAAAAATTGTGTCATTCTGATGAGATGACCCATTGCTACATTTTGGCATCCATGTCAAATTATTGCAACAGAAACATCACGATGTAGAACTGCTTTTTACATAAGGGACCATATGTTAACCATGATTGGTTACTTCAATACTGCGAAGGTTTTATGAGCAAACATTGAGTTCGAGACACATATTGACATGTTTGTCGAGATTCTCCCTGAGATGTTCTCATAGTTTATAGTTGATTATAATCTATATAAGATGGACATGTTTCTGATGGAATTAGTGAAAGAGCTCCAAAACGTGAAAAATATTCTAAAGGCTCGAAGTGGAAATGCTTTGATTGTGATAGCTGGACCCTCTCATCTTAAACCTTCGGTGGCAAAGAAGAAAATAAGAGGAAGAGGCCAAACGAATAGAAAGATGGCAAATCAAAAGGGAAAGTGTTTTATTTGTGGACAAAAGGGTCATTGGAAGAGAATCTGCTCAAATCACCTAGCTAAGGGGAAGCAACGTAAAGGCAATGCTATATTCATTGATCCATGCTTAGTGGTTGATTCTACTAATACCTGAATTATAGGCTCTGGAGCTACTAATCATGTTTGTAATTCTTTGTAGGTGTTCTAGGTAACAAGCACTTCAGCGAAGGAGAGTACACTTTTAGAGTTGGCATGGGAGTAGTAACATCTGCCAAAGCTGTTGGCACCTTTACTTTATATTTTGAAAATCATAGACATTAAATTTTGGATAACTGTTATTATGATTCCGAACTTACATGAAACTTGGTTTCCGTTGCACTTTTGTATCATGTTGGTTATCTGATATTTTTTACCTATTCTACGGTGGATATTAAGTTGAATAATTCTGTTATATGTTCGGTTCATATGGCTAATAGTCTATATGTCTTAAATTCTATGGTTGGCTCTATATTTAACACTACTGTTGCTATGAAAAGAAAGAAGTTATTTAGTACTAGTGAAAATCACTTATGGCATCTTAGGCTGAGTTTATATTAATCTAAATAGGATTCAAAGATTAGTGAAGGTTGGACCTTTAAATAAGTTAGAGGTGGAATCCATACCAATTTGTGAATCTTGTATAGAAGGAAAGATGACCAAGATGCCTTTTAAAGTTAAGGGACTAGGAGCTAAAAAAATTTTGAAATTGGTTCATTTTGATGTTTGTGGACCTATTAGAACTCGGACTATAGGAGGATATGATTACTCTAGATTTGGATACCTATACCCGTCTTACAATCTGAAGCTTTAGAGAAATTTAAGGATTTTCAAATGGACGTTGAGAAACAATCAAGTAAGAGTATCAAGGCCCTTCTATCCGATCGAATGGCGAATTCTATCTCAAGAGTTTAAGGTCTACTTATCGGATAATGAGATATTGTCCCAACTGAGTGCAACAAGGACTCCTCAACAGAATGGTGTCTCAGAAAGAAGAAAGCGAACTATTTTAGATATGGTAAAATCAATGACGAGTTATTTCTCATTGCCTATTTTCTTTTGGGGATATACACTACAAATGACCATTTACATCTTGAATTGTACCATCTAAGTCAGTTCCCAAGACACCTCTTGAATTGTGGAATGTGCGCAAACCTAATTTGCACCGTATTCGGATATGGAGGTGTCCGACACATGCTAAAGGGAAAGACAAATAAGATGGAATTAAGATCAGATGTTTATCTCTTTGTAGGATATCCAAAAGGAATAAAAAGTTATTACTTCTATAGTCCTCTAGATAAGAATGTATTAGTTAGTATGGATGCAACCTTCTTATAGGAAAAGTATATAGAAGAACGCAAGTCTACCAGTAAGATTCTATTGAAAAAGGTGTTAGAACATGGTTCGAACAAGCCGGTTCCAATGGTTTCTAATGAGGTAAGTAAGCAAGTGATGCCCATAGAACTTCATAGACAAATAGAACGAGAGGTAGTGGAGAATGATGCACCCATTCTTGCACCTCCACATGCCCCTCATGATAGGGATAATGAGGAGGTTGGTCCTACCTCCTAACCTAGGACCTGAGCAAGCTATGGGAGAAGAGGAAGGACCTTTGGTCAAATAGGACGATCAAGCACTTTTAACCATTACTAGTAATGGGAGGGTTGTGAGACCACCTTCTAGGTACTTGCTCTATGAAGAGCCCTATAAGACGATCTCTATTGAGCAAGATGAAAATCCCACTTCATTTAAAGAAGCAATGGAGTGTGTAGACTTTAAATTGTGGTAATCTGCCATGAACTCGGAGATGAAATTTATGTATTCCAATAAGGTTTGGGATTTTGTAGATGCACCTAATGGGTTCAAACCTATAAGGTGCAAGTGGGTCTACAAAAGGAAAAGAGACATAGATGGGAATGTTGAAACCTTTAAAGTAAGGCTAATGACCAAGAGTTTTACCTAAAGAGAAGGTATCAACTATGAAGAAACCATCTCACTGGTTGACATGCTTAAATATATTCGAATCCTTATATCCATTGCCACTCAATATGGTTATGAGGTTTGACAAATGGACATCAAGACAGTATTTCTAAATGGATGTCTTGACAAGACCATCTACATGATGCAACCTGATGGGTTCGTGAAAGAAGGCCATGAAATGAAAGTTTACAAGTAGTAGAGATCTATTTATGGACTAAAGCAAGCATCTAGATCTTAGAATATAAAATTGATCAAACCATTAAGACCTATGGTTTTGACCAAAATTTGAATGAACTTTGTGTATACAAGCGTATATAAGGAAAAAAGTAGTTTTTCTGATTCTTTACTTGGACGATATTCTACTCATTCGAAATGATGTAGGGACATTATCATCTGTAAAGAAATGGTTGTCACAATAGTTTGATATGAAGGACTTGGGAGAAGCTAGTCCGTATCTTACGAGATAGGAAAAACAAATGGATAACATTATCCGAAACTTTATATATTGACAAGATACCACCTAGATTTGCAATGCAAAATTTCAAAAAGGGACAACTTCCTTTTAGACATGGAATTATCTATCTAAGGAGTATTCTCTCAAGACTCCAATGAAGATAAATTACATGAAGGTTCCTTATGCTTCGGAAGTGGGGAGTCTTATGTATGCTATGCTTTGCACTTGACTGTATATTTGTTATAATGTGGATATTGTTAGTCGTTATTTGTCTAATCCTGGACTAGAACATTGGATTACGGTGAAGCATATATTCAAGTACCTNTTATGTATGCTATGCTTTGCACTTGACTGTATATTTGTTATAATGTGGATATTGTTAGTCGTTATTTGTCTAATCCTGGACTAGAACATTGGATTACGGTGAAGCATATATTCAAGTACCTTCGGAGAACGAGAGATTATATACTTGTCTATTCAGGACATGATCTGAATCCTATTGGACAAAGTATCATATCCACCTTGAAACAATTTCCATAAAAAAATTAGTGTTCAAACTTTCAAGAAATACTAACTTAAAATATTGCAAAATTTAAATAATTATTAGAACAAAACATGACTTAAATGATGACTTTTGGAATTCACATCAAAGCACCACCGCTCTCCTCCACGTTGCCATTGGTTGCCTTAATCTCAAATTGTTGGGGTTGGTTGAGTCTTCATAGAAACTCTCAATAGATTCATACACACGTTAAATCCAAACATATCATAATTTAAGCATATATTCATGTCATTCAAATTTTTAATGAGCAAGCATATCGATGATCAGGCGACATACCAACATTTGGTACACTATTACGCCACCAAATTTACATATCTAGTGCACTACTACGCCACCAGCTCATATTTAAACCCATACGGAGTCACATATAACATATAATCACATTTATATATGCTGAAATATAAAATGAATTGAAATAAATTGGGGTTTGAGTCTACCACTTTCAAAACAAATCTTAGGGTTTGAACACCGTGTGTGTCTCCATTACTTGAATTTTAATTCGTGAACTATTTGATCTATGTGTATATATCTTTGTTAATGTGTTATCAAAGGAAAAATGAATGGAAAAATATTAAACTGTGGAGATGATTGAGGACAAACGTTCAAGAGGAAATTTACTATCTAAGGGCTTGTTTGGGCCGAATTTTAATCTGATTTTAATTCAAGTCAAAGTCAAACAATCAATATTAACCACATGTTTCATGTGTCCCACATCTTTTCAACCACACATTTCAAAAACTTCTATCACAATCTACTAAAAATCTAATTTTAATCCCCACCAAACACCCTTTTAATAGTATAAGACTTTGAGATTGTTTATCCTAATACAACTAAATATACTAACAAACCATTAATTCAAATTCTCCAGTAACAACTTTGTTAGGATTAGGATAATTTAAAACTAACACAAGTGATCATGGATAATCCATATACATCACACGTGCACTGACCAGTTTTCAAAACTTCAAAACAAAGGAATGAAATTCTTCCAAAATTCAATAACCATAGTTTTTCTTTTATTTGCCCTAACTTGGTTGTCCTTATCCAAATTAACTTCTTCTTGAGCCTAAGATACATAATCACGGCCTATCAAACGAGTCTAATATTTCTATAGTAATTTTCATAACTTCAATAATTTAATAATCCATCTTGCGATATCGAGCACTAGATAGAAACTAGAAATCTTAACTGAATCATGACTTGTGTGATTAGGCGACAAAACATAACTTACTATAATTTTTCACAAAATATTTCAAAGGCAAACAAGTAACTAACATGGACTAGACTAAGTTAGCGTACTTAATTACATGACCACTTAGAGTACATAAATTAATTTGAAAAAATTTACAGCAACACGAATTTATTTCTTATAAAAATTTTGGGAAAAACTATCATTTTTTAAATATGAAAATTTTCAATCACTACAACCCTTCCTCCTTAAATTAATTTAGTTCTCGAAATTTAACTTGGTCATAAATCTCTGGGTATTTAGGCTTAATTTCTTCTTCTCTCCCCAAATAGCCTCTTTTATTGTATGATTGTCCCTATCGGAAAAAAAATTATTGGTGTTACTTTTAGAAAAACTTTATCCCCAACTTCAAACATCAATTATTTCCTTCTCTTGTCAGTATAAATTTTCTGATGGTTTTGAGCTGTCTTAATTCTCATTCTGATCTTTTCAATAGCATCGATTTTTTTCTCAATGAGTTCAGGGCCTAGAATTTTCCTTTTACCCATATCCTCTAAAACTTGGATGGTTCGTTCCGATTGGCCATCAATCTGAGGATGGTATGTAGTACTAAAAGTCAACTTAGTTCCCATCGTTGTTTGTAAACTCTTCCAAAACCTCGATGTAAATCTCAGATCTCTATCTGCTGCAATTGACACTGGTACTCCATGCAATTTGACTATCTCTCTAACATAAAGATGTGGATCCATATTAAAACTTATTGTGACCATGAGAAAGTGAGCGGACGTTGTTAATCAATTCACTATCACCCAGATAGCATCATGACCCCTCGCTAACCTAGGGATCCCCACTACCAAGTCCATTGCTATTTTCTTCCACTTCTATTCCGATATATCTATCAAATTCAATAGCTTTGATGGCCCTTGATGCTCGAATTTAACCTGCTAAAAAACAAGGCACTTCGATACGAAACGAGCTATTATCCCTTTCATATTCCTCCTCCAAAATGAACTACGTAGATCTTGATACATTTTGGTCATGCCTAGGTGTGCTGCATAAGAGGCAGAGCGAGCTTCCATCATGAGCTCATTCCGAAGGCCTTCATCTTTAGGTACACATGGTCGACCTCTATACATTAACGCCTTATCCTTCTCTATCTCAAAATCTTTCATTTTATGTGTTTTGACCGTAACCTTCATCTTTTCCAGAATAGGACATCCTTCGGAGCCTTTATTATCTTGGCCCTGAGTGTAGACTTTAGAGTTAATGCTGCTAACCTTGTCATTGTTTGAACGGTAGTATTAGCACCTCAATTTTTAAATTTTCAAAATCCTTAATTAACAGCTTTTGTTCTATTCTCAAAATTGATAACTGACCCACATTTTTCCTACTTAGTGCATCTGCAACTACATTAATGGTAATGGATAGTGCAGTTGTAGTTCTTCACTATCTCCAGCCATCATCTTTGTCTTATATTTAACTCTATCTAAGTGAATAAGTATTTAAGGCTTTTATGATCGGTGTAAATTTCACACTTACTCCCATACAAATGATGATGCCAAATTTTAAGTGAATGAACCATTGCTGCAAGTTCTAAATTATGCGCGGGTAATTTTGTTCATATTGCTTCAACTGCCTTGATGCATACACTATCACCTTTCCATTCTGCATCAACATAAACCCCAACCCCAACTTGGATGCATTGCTATAAATAACAAATCCATTTGCATCTTCTGGTACACCCAACACTGGAACAGAAACTAGTCCGTTATTTAACTCTTTGAGAAACCTTCAATGAATCGTTGATAGTAGCCGGTTAAACCAAGAAAGCTCCTCACTTCTCTTTCATTAGTAGATATCGGCTAGTTATTCATGGCATCAACCTTAGCTGGGTCTACTTCAATTCTATGGACGGTCACTACAATGACCTAGAAATCCTATACGATCTAACCAAAATTTACACTTTTTGAATTTGGCGTAAAGCTTTTCTTCCCGTAAAGTCTTTAATACTATTCTCAAATATTCTTCATGCTGCTGAACATCCCTCGATTATATCAATATATCATCGATAAACATGATGACAAACTGATCTAGTTACTGCTGAAATACTCAATTCATTAAGTCCATAAACACACAGGGTCATTTGTTAAGCCAAAAAGCATAACTATGAACTCATAGTGGCCACAGCAAGTTTGGAATATCGTTTTTGATAACACTCAGTTTAATCTTTAACTGATGATAGCCTGAGCTCAAGTTGATCTTTGAAAATATTGTAGCTCCCTTCAACTGATCAAATAAATCTTCAATCCTTGGGAGTGGATATTTATTCTTAATAGTAATTTATTCAACTCTCTATAATCTATGAACATCCTCATCGACCCATTTTTCTTTTTAACAAATAGTACCGGAGCTCCCCATGGGGACACATTTGGCCTTATATAACCCTCACTACACAATTCTTCCAACTATCTTCATCTTTTGAAACTCCTTAAGAGCATTCTGTAAGGTGCTTTAGATACTAGCGCGGCTCTGGGGGTCAAGTCAATGGTAAATTCTACTTATCTATCAGGTGGAATGCCTAGTAGGTCATCGGGGAATACATCGGGATACTCTCGTACTATTGGTATGCCATCCATAGTTGTCTCTCTTTCTAATGTGTCGGTAAGGTTAACCAGATATCCCTGGTAGGATTTCTTCTTTAGCAAATTCTCAGCTTGCATAACTGAAATGAAGCGTGGAAGTGCTTTAATCTTAGATTTATAAAACCTAAACTCTTCTTCACAAGTCTTTGAAACACTACCTCTTTCTCAAAACATATTTTGGTTGCTCGATTGGCACCCAACCAATCCATGCCCAAAATGATATCGAAGCCCTTCATCTCGATTACATATAGATTCATTTTTAAGACTAGTCCATCAAAGTCTATCTCTACTACTTTAGCTATCTTATCCATATCTATGGTTTTTCCTGATGGTATCCTGATTCTGGTATAATATCGTTCCTTTCAAATATCATACCAATTCTAGCAATACGTTGCACCAGAATTAAGGACATACACAGGGTTGTTAGAGACAGATAAGAGTCCTGCAATTACGTCCGGATCCTGAGAAGCTTCAACATGGATCATAGAGAAAACTCGAGCCTTTCCCTTATTTACTTGATCATTCTCCCTATTCAGTAATGTGTGGCATCCTTGAGCATAGTGACCTACCTGACCACATCTATAGCAGACATTTTTCCCAACATAACATTCTCCTCTATGATTTTCCTTACATTTAGGACATGGAGGTATAGCATTGCTAGCCTGACTAGGATTAATTTCGTTATTAGGCTTCTTGTATGAGCATGATTTTTCGTCCCTAATCTGATCAACCTATTTTCTCTTCCCAAATTATGTTATTGACCCTGAATTTTTTGTTTAGCACCAGTATACGTCATAATCAGGGCCTTCTTCACAACTGCTCTTAACGTAGTTAGCTCACGAGAACTCACATCTGCCTTATTTTAGGATGTAGACCCTGCTCATACCGCATATCCTTTATCTGATCGATGTCAACCAAATGTGGCGCATACCGAAACAGTTGCTAAAACTTCCTCTCATATTCGATAATGTCCATATCCCCTTGAGTCGACTGCAAGGACTCGACTACTTGTAGTCATGAAGAGCTTGGGAAAAACATCTCTCTTGCAGTTCAGTCTTAAATTTATCAAATGTCATATTACGCAATTCCATCTCAGTGCAGGTACAGTAAACAGATTTCCACCATTGGCGGCACCTCCCACTAACATAAACTCAACGTACAGTACTTTCTAGTTATCCGAGCACAAAATGTGTCGAAAAATCTTTTCAATTGTGCGGAGCCATTCCTCGACTGCCAATGGGTCATTTATCGCCACCGAAGCTCAGAGGAAAATGTCTACAAAACTGCTCGATGATTGACAAAATCAAGTAGTGGAAAGGTATTAATGAGGTGGCGTGTGACCCAACGATCGGTAGCCAAGTGGCTAAATTGTCTCACCTCCAGCCACAAACACCACATTTCCTGGATGTGCCTACCCATATCATGCCTTGGGTCCCCTTGATAATCCTCGTAGTGTCTAATAAATGCTGCTTTATGGACCAAATCTATCCTGACGCAATCATCTTCCTACAAGTTCTTATCATTCGTGCCATATCCATCATACCGACTATGTGAAGTCCAATTATGTGGGTTTTTAATATCTTTTAAGAATAAATTCAATGTGTGACCTAAAATCTTAATTGAGTTGATCTGACCTAAGCAATTTTAGGTATGCATAAAATTCACATGACGTGCTAAAATGCGTAATTTTAGCATAACATGAAATTTTTAATAGTTCATAATAGACACAATAATATCATCCAAACATAACTGATATTGTATATAAAACATCAAAATTTTCATTTACCTCATGGTTGGCATGGCACAAGGCAGAAACAATAGTTTCTCATAATTTAGTATAAATTTTAATTCATCCTAAAAGTTTTGAAATTTTGAGACTATTGAAAGAAGTAGCACTAGAAA
>CAIGRT010118901.1:0-18771 GCA_903798405.1 Fraxinus platypoda | reverse complement strand
TCATTGGCCGTCCTCGGATAGGTGATACCAATACTGGTGGACTTGACAAATATGTCTTCAGAGTATCAAAAGTCTTTTGATGTTCTTTCTTCCAAAGGAATCCGTCCTGATTTTTCAGCTTCAAAAGAGGCGAAAAAGCTTTTGTTCGCCCTGCACAATTAGAGATAAAACGTCTAAAAAAGTTTACTTGACCTAGAAATCTTTGCAATTGTTTCTTGTTACCAGGAGGTTTGGCCTTTAAAATGGCCTTCGCTTTATTTTTATCAAGTTTAATTCCTCTTTTGTGTACCAAAAAACCAAGGAAATTTCCTGCAGTAACACCAAATGCACATTTCAAAGGATTCAATTTGAGTTTGTATTGCCTAATTAACTCAAACGAGCATTTTAACTGTTCAAAATGGTCTTCCTTTTTGAATGAATTGGTGCTTCGAAGGGTATTTTTATTTTCTAAAAAACACGGGGCAAGAACCTTTGGTCCAAACTGGGAAGGTCCCTACTATATCAAAGAAGAGGTTCAGCCTGGAATGTATAGAATTGAAAATATGGATGGAAAGACATAGCCTCATCCATGGAACGCAGAGCATTTGTGGAAATATTCTCAATAAAAATGTAAATATACAGTTTGTACAGATTTTAATTCAATGAAATTGACTTTTATTGAAGTGTTTGTAAAGAAAAAGTACCTCATAATGACAAAAGTCAAAGGAGAAGCCTATGCATAGATGAATCGCCCATAGGCAGAGAAGCACATGCACTTTGACGAAGAGCTGAATCCCAAAAGGAACCACTTCGAAGTGGATAACACATGCCCTTACAGCAAATGTTGTTAAGGAAGCCTCAGCATGTGCAAACCACTCAACCTCATACTCAGGCAAAATTATTAATTCTATTAAGTTACATTTGTTCTCAATTTTATTAAGTTAAGTTTGTGACAAAATAAAAGAAAAGCACCTCTTATTGAGAAAATTCAAGGCAGAAGCCTCTATATAGATGAAAGTCCATATGCAGAGAAGTGCAGATACTTCGATGAAGAGCTAGATCCTAAAAGGGACCACCTCCTTACTCGCGATGTGGATAACACATACCCTTAACAACAAAGGTTGCTAAAGAAGTCTTAGCATGGGCGAACAGCTTAACACCATGCTCAGGAAAATAAATAAAAGGCACGCAAACCACCAACACGTACAAAATTTCAAGTTTACAAATTGCAAATAATCCGAAGTGATAATAAAATGCAATAAAAAATCGAAGTGCAATAAAGTATCGGATCATAGACATGCAGCAAATAAGTTCAGATTTCAAGTTAGAAAGGTAAAGACCTTCTAACACTTGTATAAAAATACAAATTTGAATAAGGAATTGCAAACAAAGTAGGTTGAAGAGCATGATGAAGTAGTAAGTAAAGCAGAAAAGTATGTAGAAAGTAAAAAAAAACAAGTATATAGATAAAGAGAAAAAAATATTCACTAAATAAGTATTTACAATTGTGGGTTGAAGCAATTTACATAGATAATGCAAAAAACAAAAATCTATCAGCTAAATAGGTGGGGGAGGGAGAGCAACAAAGTGAATTATGGCATTAGGAGCCACAGCTTCAGAAGCTTCTTCAGCAGCATCGTCCTCAATTTCGATCAAGTGGCTACCCTCAGTCGAAGTTTGAGGCTCTTGTTCTCCTTCTTCCAAAAATTCTGACCTCAACTCAGAGGTATTGAAGGCTTGAGAGTTGACTTCAATCCACTTTACCATCTCGGTATAAGCATACCTCCACCAGTACTTCGCGAAACTTTGGTACGCCTCCGTTAGGAGGAAGTTGGCAATATAATGCTTTATAGCATCATCACCAGCAGATTGAGCTTCCTGTCTCGCCATCTCAATCTCCTCTGTCAAGCCAGTAACCTTACTATTCAGCTCCCCTACCTGCTCCTTTAAGGTAGCGTTCTCCTTATTCGCCTTCTCCAATGCCTCAGCAGCCAGCTTCTGGTAGGCATTCGAAGTCTCCACCCGCTTCATCATGGAAGCCACTTCGCTTTGAGATATGTGGACTTCTATCTTCAGATTTTTAATTTTCACCATTGTCAAAGCGGCTTCATTGACTCTTCAGCCTGCCGCTTCTTTATTGTCTCAGCCTTGGCTTTGCGACTTTCTCCTCGGCTTGAGAGACTTTATTCAAAAACACTTTATTTTATTTTGAAAGTTTTTAAGAGGGCTTCAACCTCTATGGCCACACCGAAGGCCCTCCCAGACTGGCTGACCATGGTGGCGAAGAGGTCCACGGCATCGCTGGTCTCCACGAAATTCTACCACCTTCTGTCCAGAACTTGTGAAATATAGACGTAGTAGTTTGGACTTCTCGAGGAAGCATGGTCAGAACCTCTGGAGCCAGTTCATCACTCCTCTAGGAGACTGCATGTTTTTGGTGGGATGAGTTAAGAGCCATCGACCTGCTCAAAGTTTTGGTCTTCTTTGACAACCCCTACTCGGAAGGCTCCACAACAGTTAGCCTCTTCTAACCCCTCTTCGCGCAGCTATTGAAGCTGCCATCCGGTATTCCCAGTGAAGGGGTGGGGTGACCATCAACCTACCGTCTCTGGTGGTAAAGAAGCAATGTTTTTTTCTTGGGGATCTCTTCTACAATATTTTTCCCTTATCCTTCACTTGAAGTTGCCCTTCTCCCTCTTCACTGCTAGCCACTCGACTACTAGCCACTTGACTGATCTTCTCTACTTGGTCCTTCACCTGTTTTGTTGCAACAGATAAGGGTTCAACCATTTTCTCCCGACAGTGGAGGTGGCAGCAAGAATCGTGGCCATGTCGGGGGTGGGATGCCTCATCTTCTCGAAGTTTTTTACAAAACAAGAAACAAGGTTAGCGACGTTATACAAAACAGCATAGAATCTTTTGAAAATTGGCATTATCTCTTCGGGCCATCAAGCAGAATTCCTCGAAGAACCGTTTAGAGGTGATTAAACGATTGAATTCTCACAAAGAGGAAAGATGTCAGTAGATGTCCCCAACAACCTTCAACTCACTTCAACTTAGATCGAAGCGCTCAATCGACCCTGTAAAACATCAGAAAAAAAGTTAAGATCAGAATCAGCAGTAATAAAAAAAAGGTTAAGTACATAACTCACGAGCTCTAGAGTAAGTCGGAACTGTCACGTAGGGACTGTGTTATCCTCACACTCTTGCCATTTTTCCCTCACCTAGAACTACGTCTCATTCTATCTTTTGATGGAGGAGGAAAGGCCTAAGACGAAAGGAAAATGTGACCCTCACAGACATAATGAGTACCAATCCTTAGAATTTCCTTTTCCCAAGACCCTGGGTTAGAAGATGGTCTGGAAGACGTGGAGGGACATGTCCTCTCCGAGGGAGGTTTCCTTCCATAGAAAGTAGGTTCCCACTAATTAGGCCCAAGCATTGGGGACGAACTAGGTGGGAGCCAGCCTGTACAACCTAAGAATTACTCTAAAAAAAGGATGGAGAGGCATGCGAAGTCCTTTCCTAAGAAGGAACTCACTAACGACGACGCACCCCTGCCTCGGAAAGCAGGCATGCTCGTCAAGAGAGGGGGATAGGAGTTCGATGTCATATGGGATACAGTATTTTTCCCTTAAATTTGCTAAGTGGAGTGCGTTTATAGTTGAAGGAATTTTGGTTGCCCCCCAAGACATCCTATCATTTTTCGTACCCTCAACTGAAGGTAAAGCACTCTGCCCAGCCTGAATGGCTTGAACCAAGACGGCCGTATTTGTTATTGTCATTTCCATATCAGAAGCCATTTGGCTGAGATCAAAATCCCCATATTAGAACGTAAAGATGCCATTAAGTTTAAGTTAAAAGTGTAAAATACTTACAAAAGATCCCTCAATGAGATTGAGGGATTTGGAAGATTAAAGTGCTGATTTCGCAAAGGCGAAGTGATTTTTTGCCCCAAACTATTGCTTTTATAGGAAGGAGCTCTTAATCCCAGCCGTTAGATGTCAATCCAAGTCATCTAACCGTTCATTTGAAATTTAAATCTAAGCCATTTAGTACATCGAACGCTTCATCTTCTATGATCCAGATCAGCTCGTCTGCATCATGCACTCTAATGCGTCTGATTTTCGTAGGATGCACATACGACATCCATCATTGAGCATTAAATGCGGTGGCGGTTACGTGTATGGGGAGACGAACCGCTTCAGTTGTCATTTCTTGAAAACGTACGAAACAACAAATCATTTGGGTGCAATAATTAAGGACGCCTCGTGTTCCCAACATTTCAAAAAACATGGTCTTCCATAATTACGACTCGTAGCTTTGGAAAGTAGTAGAGACACTCCATCTTAATCGCCTCACATAAGGCTTCAGAAATACAAAGCCACTTCAGAGAGAATAGCCTCGAACAAATTTGTCCTGCTGATGCTTCTTCAAATTATTCCAAAAACTCAAAGGTCACAAGGCACACAGCTTCGAACTAAATTGATAGGTAATTCATGCAAATCAGCTACTTTCAAATTCTAACTATAATATAAACATTTATACTTAGACTTGGGGGACTATTGTGATGTGTAAAAAACCACCCCAACAAAAATTTTCATATAAGTCCATGCATTACATAAATAATCATGCCTAGACTTGGATGACTATTGTTACGCCTCACCATAAAGACTCAAGTCAGAGTACCACACCGCACTCCATGTGAAAATAGAAGTCAACAAAGACTCAATTGGTCAAATGCAAAAAGTCAAACAAAGGCTGAAGTTCCTATGCCGAAGCACATCCTAAATAGTTCAAGCTCATCAGCTGAAGTGCTATGTAAGAAATTAAAGAAGAAGCCAAAGCTCTTCACACAGAAGACTATTGACACGAAGCTCCATCTGGCCGAAACCCTTAGTTCATCCGAAGTCCCTGAAGCTGAAGCTGTCTCTTACAAGATTTGTAGACAATCTTCAAGAATAATTGATGTAACATTCGTAATAAAGAATGTCAGGTGTGTCAGCCTAATGTATAGGACGGCTGACTCGTTGTCAATGTATTTATTGTATGATAGACTTAGTGATGTGAGACTTTAGTCAAGAAGATGAGGCCACATGGTTCTGATCCAATGAACACCATGTCGACCAGAACACTATAAATATGTTGTCTTTGTAAATTGTAAGGATCTTTTTGGGATGGTCTTTTTAATATTGATTCTAACATACGAGAATATACTCAAGAAATACACTCACCATATCTTTTTGCTTGTTCTGCATTTTGTGATTTTTGATCTTTGGTTATCGACACTTTGTTGGTGATTGTTTGTTAGCTCAATCATCTTAGTCACTATCGCCGGTACTCGAATACTTTTGTCTCACGTCGTAAAGCATCTCCCGCTTTTATGTACTTTCCTTCCTCCGTCTGGTTCTCCGATCAAAACGCATTGAAACTTGCTTAAGTTGGCATGAGTGAGCCCGACATCTGTTGTCCATGTTGGCGTTACATTTTTTAGGGGTCAAGGGTAGGTTTGGCTTAATTCAGTTAGCATCTACGTAGTTACAAAGAATTTATTGAAAAAGTAGAGATCTCAGGCAATTTTGATGCAATAAAGCTTCAATACCTGATACACATTTTACAATGATCATTTGGATCTTTAAGGAGATAGCCCACTTGTTAAACTTCACTTTGTGCCCTTAACCTAAATGAAGATAGGGAAAATTTCCAAGCACATTCAAAGAGAAGTCCAAGCGCCTAATCCAACTTAGGGGAATGGGCCGAATCATGATATATACTACCCTGATTGTACAAAACAATGATGAAAATGTTTCATTTAAAGAATATGTTCACACAACGACATGTGACAAAGGACTATTGTGCATAAACTACATGAAGTAAGAAAAATATATCCAATACATAGACTTTCATGCTAATTATGGAGAGTTTAGGTTAAAAATCTTCTGAGTAGCGATATCAGTACCAATCATCTCTTTGAATGTTTCAATTCTTGCTCTATATGGACTCTTCCATCCACTTGCGATATCATCTCTATATTTTTACCAATTATAAGCCACATGTGGAATTGGACAATTGTGCTTTAAGTTGAGCTGTGTAAGTGATAAATCTAATTAATAATAATAAGTTCAAACCAAAGCAAATGATATAATTGTGAATGTTCGATCCAAAGTAATGATCTACGTTCTCCGTTACCAAACTCTCTGTCACGAGCAAAGGCCTTTCACTAAATTTGATTGACTTATGGCGTAATCTAAAGCCTTACAATGCTTTTGGTGACTTACAAATAAGGAGCACTAATCCTTATGCAATTTGAGATTTACAGGACCTCAATATGACCCACAAATTTGAAGATAAATAATTTTACAATTTGAAAATTCTCTCTTAATAAATGATATACACAAATTAAGTATTAAGAGAGAAAGAGGCTAACACTTCAATGAATAGCAGTAAATGAAAGCTCACACGTTAGATGAGAAAACTTTGATGATAAAGATGAATAAAGAATTTGATTCAATCAATCAAATGTTTTCACATTATATGATTTGATAAAAATAAATAATATGTAATATCAATATAATTTTGCTCAAAAATATCTCACTTAATTGCTCATGAAATCTCTAACAATGAATGTAAAAAGTGAACGTATTCATAGAGTTCTATGAGAAAGATTTTATGTGAAATTGGACAAGAAACCGAACGTCCGAATTCTAAATCGGATGAACAAAGTAGCCATTACGTGTAGAAGGTCAGAATGGTAAAAAATTACCATTGTACGAACCGGACATCCGCTTCAACAGAATGTTCCTTGGATTTTTCGACTCAAATGCTTTGAAAAATGTGGACTTTTGAAGGACATTTTTAACTTGATTTTCAAGAAAATTGATATTCATGAAATGTGATCTAAGTTTAAATAACAATTTAAAATTTTTGCCTTTGAAGAATAATTTGTATGCAAGTATTTTTATGAGAAAAAAATTCCGTTCACTAAAATTTGTTAGTTGAGCTTTTAATAATTCATTGCTAAAGACTGAAGCGTTATACCTTTACAAGTGAATACAAACATCTATTGAACCTCTTTGTCTTGAATGATTTGTCTTGAATACGTGACTTCCATCTCGTACTTTATTGTAAGTCCGATTTGTAATACGAATCTTTTGATAATGATCTTTTTGTCCATGATCGATCAATTTGAATTCTTTAAAGACTTAAAATTCAATTGTTAAAAACGAAATTAACTTTTTTGTTATAATAAAAACATTTAGGGTATAGTCAACAGTATGTTAACAATTTCTCCCTTTTTGATTATGACAAACAAGATAATTGCGAAGTAATAATTGATAAGGAATATAAATTTTAAATTTCGCATGTAATTCATATATTCCCCCTATTTTTTACAAACTAACAACCTTTTTAAGCATCCATCAATCAAACATTTGTTCTTTAAGCATATCATCTCATATATGTCACCGCACATATATTTTTCCCCTTTTAGCATGAGCAAAAGGATAGCGTATAAAGATAGGAGTGAGAATATAGCATCAAAACCCAACCATAGGAAACGATACGAATAATTTCCCCCCTTTAGTTAACACATGATGCCAATTTTAAAATAGGTGATGTTGCATTCATAGGCAAAAAAGTTCATGTCAGTTAGACATAGAGAAAGTAGACTTAGCATAAGTGGTTTCAAAATACACATGCATAAGAAGTAAACCATGTCTAAAACTCTAGAGGAGGAGGTGGTGGGAAATGAGCATTGAATTGAGCATAAAAGACATTTTGTTGAGCTTGCATTGCCTCTTGATGAGTTTTCATTGCCTCTTGATGTACATGTATTACCTTTTGTTGAGCGAGCACTCGTTGAAGCATCCCGCCAGACCATCTAAGGAAGATGTGAGTGAGTCGATGCGACCATTGAGGAGATTGTTGTGATCCTTGGTAACCGTAAAATCTTCGATTGAAGGAGGATAACTAGAACCCAGAATGTCTGAGGGGGACTTAGAACATGTGGTACATCTTCATCACGATCATCTACAACCTCATCACCATCTCCTTCGAAAGGTAAGGTTAAAGGTCCCAATTCTGTATTAAATCCCTTGGTCCAGGCCACCCATTTTCTATTTTTTTTACTATTTTCTTACGCTTAGGAGTTTGAATGTTGATAGTGTTGATGGAATGAAGAGGCATGCTAGCTTCACCATTTAAAGATACGTTGAAATGTCTGAAGATTTTGGTGAGTAGCATACCGTAAGGTAAGTTTTTGATATTTCTTGTGGAATAAACAATTTTTATGTCCAATGACAATAGTTGGGAAATCCAATTTTTGCCCAACTAAGAAGGAGTCCAGAAAATAGAGATCGAAGGAAGTTGTTAACTTCATTTCGATGAATTTTTCGAGGGAGAATAACATGGGCAATAATATGTTGTAAACCATTACAAGGTAGATTTAGTTGATTGTCACTAAGCTTGATAGGAATTTCAAAATTATTGCTCATAACTTTACGAAATGCCACGATAAGATTCTATCTTTCAAGAGTTGGATATGCATTGTGTAGAAAAAATTGGTTCTCGCGTTCGACAAGCTCAAGTATGGTTCGGAGAAGGGCTTTGGTGATGGTAATCTATTTTCTCTTGAGTAAACATGTGATGTTACCCGAACTAGGATTAAAAATCATATTTTTGTAAAAATCTTTCACGAGATTCGGGCAAGCATCTTCTTCTAAGGTGGCCACCGAAATCCAACTCATACTTTCAAAGTATTTTTGATGTGAAATGGAGGAGCTTCAATAGTAAAATCGGCAATATCAATGCTCTTACCGATTATAATGGGTAATTTGTCAAAAGGATTTTCCGACATCTCGTGTTTGTCTTCCGATGAAAGAATTGGTAGCCTCTCAGTTCTTTTTTGTCTCTTACTCGGTATCTTGGTCCTAACCATCGTAGAAATTGTTGTTGAAGTTCGTTTGAAGGTTTTGGAGATGAGGAAACTGGACCTAGGGTTCGGACTTCCAGGTGACGGAGAGTTTTTGATGTTTTGATGGATGAAATTTGGAGATTTTGAGAGATTTGAGGTGTGAGAGAGATGGTTTTTTGATTTTGAGAGAGTATTTGAAGATTGGAGTGGATAGAGAGATTTAGAGATAAATGGGAGAAAATAGGGAAGAAAATGAAGAAAGAAATTCTGAATCGTGATTTAAAATCTGAAATTGCGACCATCCGGATGTCTACTTCATTGATCTGGATGTCCGGGTTGCAGAAAACTCAACTCTTTACCAAACTGGACAAGGGTGTTCGGACAGTCCGATTGACTCGTCAGGTTCTTTTTTTTTTATGCCAAGCTTAGATCAAATATAAATATTATCACATATAGAAAATAATCACAAAGAATGATATCAATTTAGTCATGTATTTTGAATTCATCAATAATGCCTAAACCTCTTCGAATATGTAAGAATCTATTGAGCGCTAGAGATTTAGTGAAAATGTCGGCCAATTGATTTTTAGTATCACAAATTCTAATACAATAACTTCCTTTTTTGCATGTTTTTTTTAGAAAAGTGGTATCTAATCTCAATATTCTTCGTTCAAGAGTGCATGACGAGATTTTTCATTAAGTTTATGGCACCAGTATTATCACACAAGATAGGTATATGATCGAACGTTAAGTGATAATCACTAAATGTTTATTGCATCCATAAAACTTGAGCTCAACAACTAGCAGCCGAGATATATTCGACTTCAATGGTAGACTATACAATGAAATTTTGTTTTTTTTTTTACTAAACTAGGACACAAGTGCAAAGCCTTGAAAGTAATATGTTCCGTTCGTGCTCTTACGATCAATTGTACAATCGTCACAATCGGCATTCGAATAGCTAAGTAAGTCAATGTGGGTGCCCTTTGGATATCATAGACCTAATGTTCTGTGCCACTAACATATCGAAAGATTTGTTTTATTTTACTAAGGTGTGATTCTTTAGGATTCGATTGATATCTAGCACATAAGCATACACTAAACATAATATTGTATTCTTTAGGATTCGATTGAAATCTAGCATATAAGCACACACTAAACATAATATCAGGTCTACTTGTGGTTAGATAAAGAAGGGATCCGATCATACCTCGATATTTAGTCACGAAATTACCTTGTTCATCTTTGTCTAATTTTATGGATGAGCTCATTGGAGTGTTCACGGGCTTCAATTCTTCCATTTCAAATCTTTTGAACATATACAATATGTACTAGTTTTGACTAATGAATATTTCATCTTTAGTTTGCTTGATTTGAAGTCCAAGAAAGAATTTGAGTTCTCCTATCATGCTCATTTCAAATTCCTTGGTCATACATTTTAAAAATTATTCACAAAGTTAAACATTAGTTGCACAAAAAATAATATCATCAACATAAATTTGAACAATAATCATTTCATTCTTTTTAGTTTTGATAAAGAAGATGGTATCCATTTTATCTATTGAGAAGCCGTTGGAAAGTATAAACTTCCTCAATCTTCATACCAAACTCTAGGAGCTTGCTTTAAACCGTAAAGAGCCTTTCTAAATTTAAAAACATAATCCAAAAACTTGTTATCTTTAAAATCGGGATGTTTCTCTACAAAGACTTACTTTTTGTATGAATCCATTTAAAAATGTACTTTTAACATCCATTTGATAAAGTGTGAATCCTTTATGACAAGCGAATGGAAGAAGCATGCAAATAGATTCTAATCTAACAACGGTGCAAAAGTTTCCTCAAAATACATGTCTTCTTCTTGATTGTAACCTTAGGCCACTAATGTAGCCTTGTTACACACAATTATCTCGTTTTCATCTTATTTATTTCTAAATACCCATTTTGTACTAATAACGGTTTGATCATTTAGTTTAGCAACTGAATCCCAAACATGATTTCTTTCAAATTGATTAGTTGTTCCTGTATAGCTAGAATCCAAAATTCATCAAACTATGCTTCCTGAAAATTCTTTGGTTCAATTTGCGAAATGAAAGAATGACTATTAATAATATCATTTGGATTTTTCTTGTTTTGATCTCGAATATTCATTTGTTCGTAAGGAATTTCCAATCCTACATCATTAATAATATCTCTCTCTATCAAAAGGATTAGTTTTATCAAAAGTAACANATTAGTTTTATCAAAAGTAACATGCATAGATTCTTCAACGACTAAAGTTGTTTTATTAAAGACTATATAAGTTTTGCTAGTCAATGAATATCTTAGAAAGATTCCAATATCGGATTTTGAATCAATTTTTTTTAAATTTTCTTTTGTGTTTAAAATAAAACTTTTTCAATCAAATATTTTGAAATAACCGATATTTGGAATTTTATTTTTTCAAAACTCATAGGAAGTTTTTGTTTTCTTTCAACTAACTAAAACTCTATTAATAATGTAGCAAGCAGTGTTGACAACTTCGGACCAAAAATATTTTGGTAAGCTATTTTCGTTAGGCATAATCCTAACCATTTCTTGCAATGTATGATTCTTCATTTTTACTACACCATTTTGTTGAGGGATTTTAGGAGTCGAGAAATTATATTCATATCTATTTTCATTAGAAAAACTATCAAAATCGATATTATCAAATTCTCCACCATGATCACTTCTAATTGTTGTAATAGTGTATTCCTTCTCATTTTGAACCTTTTTACAAAAGTGTTAAAGTACATTCAAAATTTCATCCTTTAAATTTAAAAATAGGACCCAAGTAAATCAAGAAAAGTCTTTGACAATGACGATTGCATAATGTTTACCCCTCATGCTAGCGGTTCTAGAAGGACCAAAAAGATCCACGTGGAGAAGTTGTAAAGGTTTTGTAGTTGAAAAGTATTGCTTAAGTTTGAAAGAATTTTTTACTTGTTTTCCAAATTGACATGCATCACAAATTTTGTCTTTTTTAAACTTTAAATTGGGCAAACATTTAATAAAGCAATTTTTGGAAATTTTTGAAAGAAGGTCCATGCTAACATGACCTAATCTTTTGACATAACCAAGTATCAACTTTCAAACTTGATAGATATTTTTCATCACTTTCAAATTCAATGTTTATGATATAAATATTTTTACTTTAGTTTCCTATAAACATAACCACTTTAGACCTAGCATCTTTAATAAGGGATTTAGAACAATCGAATTTAATATTGTAACCTTTATCACATAATTGAGTAATACTTAGCAAGTTATGTTTGATGTTATCAACTAATAAAACATTCTCAATAGAAGGAGATTAGTGATTACCAATGTTTCCAGTGCCAATAATTTTTCCTTTGGCATAGTCTCCAAAAGTGACATGGCCTCATCCTTCTTTTTGAGATTTGAAAATAGAGATTGATATCCGGTCAGGTGCTTTTACCATCCACTATCCAAGAACCATTTAATTTTTATCTTCTTTGATACCTACAAAAATAATTTTTTTTTATCTTTGGTACCCATGCAAGTTTGGATCCTTGGTAATTAGTTCTAGTAGACTATTGAATCTACTCATTTTTGCTTTCAAAGTGTAGCATCTTTTTTGTTAGACAATTAAAACATATATCTATTTTTATTGCAAAAGCTACATGGCGTTTGGAAGAGAGGAATTAGATGCTTTAACAAAAAGGTTTTGAGGGATTTTTTTAAGAAGGTTTATATCAAATTCCTCCTTTGTCAAAGACACATTTTTGTTCACCAAGTATTAAGTCAAAATTTTTCTTGCCTTGAGTGAACTTATAAATGATCTTAATTAAATCTTCAACTTTCTAGTTTAAAGAGGAATATTCTTTAATCAAAGAATTTTTATAAACCTTTTCCTTCTCATAGTTCTTTTGAGTTTCTAAAATTTTCTTGACTTCAGTTTTCAATAAAGAATATTTCTTTTTTAGAATATAGTGATTTAAAGCAAGTTTTTCAAATTTCTCAAGAATCTTAACATGAGAAATAGATAGATCATCATATGAACATTTTTCAATAGAATTTACCTCATTTTTGATTGCCATGAAGCATATGCTGGTGACTTCTTCTTGACTTTCATTGTCATCATGATCTTCATCGTCATTCTTATCCCATGTCGTATGGAGTGCCTTTTTCTTAATACTTCATTTATTGTTTGGACATTTGATTCTCTTGTGATCGGGTTTGTCACAATTATAACAAATTATCTTCTTACTTCTTTCTTCAACATTTTCCTCTTTCTTTTGAAATCTTCAATTATTGCGAAAACCCCTTCATTTCTTAACATTCGTCACTCATATTTTTACTTGTAGTTCTTTCTTCACTTTTTGATTTTAAAGCAATTTGGTGTTTAGAAGGTTCATTTAATTCTTATTTGCTTTTCTTCGTTTTCTCATTAGTTTCGGCGTTGTTGAGCTGACAAGTCATCAATGTTTAATAGAGTTCTTCCAAAAGATATGAGTTGACATTTTTGTATTCTCTATCAACATCCTTAATGATCTCCAATTGTTCGATAGTGACCTAAGTATTTTACTTACAAGCTCACCATTAATAAATTTACGATCAAAGCTTTTAAGCTAATTAACAATATTGGTGAAGCGAGTGATCACATTGACAATATGTTCATTTTGGTTCATAAAGAAGTTTTAAAAATTTTACCTAAAAGATTAATCTTGGTTTCTTTCATTTTGCTAGTGCCCAAGTGCGTAACTTCTAAAGCATGCCATATGTCAAAAGTCAAATCACATGTGCAAATGCGATTAAATTTATTTTTATCTAGAGCACAATAAAGTATATTTTTGGCTTTAGCATTTAATGATAATTTTCTTTTATCTTCCTCATCGTATTCATTTCTAGGTTTAAAAATTATATGATCCAGTTTACCATCCTCTTCAAAAATCTTTTTAGGCAGATAAGGACCAAATTCATTAACTTCCGAAACATTTTAATTTATAGATTGAACAAAAATCATCATCTAACTTTTCAATAATTATAATGTGTACCATCAAAAAAGAGAGGACGATTTGTAGAATGCTCCTTAATGTTTTTAAGATTGTGGTTAGTCATTACTCAAGAGTGTGAAATCTTTAAAAATGGGCACCTTACTCTGATACCAAATGATTTCACAAGAATCACTAACCAAGAGGAGGTGAATTAGTTTTTCAAAACTTTTTCGAGAAATTTATCTAAATTTAAATAAGTTATAAATAAATAAACCAATCAAGTAATATGTACAAATATAGAAGTGATAAATAAAAGGGAATAGATTGTGCAAACGTTATAATTGTGAATGTTTGATCTAAAGTAATGATGTACGTCCTCCGTTGTCAAACTCTCCATCACGAGTAAGGCCCTTTTCATTAAATTTGATTGACATATGGCGGAATCCAAAGCCTTACAATGCTTTCAATGACTTCTAAACAAGGAGTACAGATTCTTATACAATATTGAGTTTTACGGAACCTTAATATGACCTAAAGTATCGAGCTTTCTAGAGACCTCAATGTGACCCACAATTTAACGAGAAATGATTTTACAATTTGAAAGTACCCTCTTAATAAATAGTATAAACAAATTAAATACTAAAAGAGAAAGATGCTAATACTCCAATGAATAGCAAATAATGAAAGTTCAAGTCTCAGATGAGAAAACTTTGATGATGAAGATGAATAAAGAATTTGATTCAATCAATCAAATGTTTTCACAATAAATAATTTGATAAAATAAAATAAGATGTAAGATCAATATAATTTTGCTAAAAAATATCTCACTTAAATACTCTTGAAATCTCTCCCAATGAATGAAAAAAGTGAATTTATTTATTGAGTTCAATGAGCAAAATTATATGTGAAATCGAAGAAGCTACTAGACGTTTTATTTCTGAACCGCACGAACAAAGTAGCCATGGTGTATCAAAAGTCGGAACGGTAAAAAAAATGACCGTTAGACGAACTAGACATCCGTTTCGGTAGAAGGTTCCTTGAATTTTTCAACTTGAATGCTTTGAAAAAAGTGGACTTTTGAAGGACGTTTTCAACTTATTTTTCAAGAAAATTGATATTTATAAAATGTGATATAATTTTAAATATCAATTTGAAATTCTTGCTTTTCAAAAATAATTTTTATGCAAGTATTTTTATGGGAAAATTTTCGTGCATAAAAATTTGTTTGTTGAGTTTTTAATAATTCATTGCAAAACACTGAAGCATTATACCTTTATAAGTGAATACAAACATCTAGTCTAATATTTCTCTTCAATGTTTGACTATTTGAAACTCTTTGTTTTGAATGATTTTTCTTGAATTTTTTACTTCCATATGTTCTTTATTGTAAGTCAGATTTGTAATGCAAATCTTTTGATAGTGATCTTTTTGTCCACGATATTCGATCAATTTGAATGCTTTGAAGATTTAAATTCAATTCTTAGTATCAAAATTAACTTGTTTGTTATGATCAAAACATTTAGGATAGAGTCAAACATTGGTCAACATCATCATCTATTAATCAAAGAGGGCACCAATATTTAAGTAATCTAGAATATATAACAACTCTTTCACCCTTTCATTGTTGCCAAATAGATGGGCATCATAATTAGATTTCATTTCAGTAATAAGGTCACATCAAATATGTCACCTAGCCTTTACTCCCAATTGAAGCGAACTAGCCACTACCTTAAAACCACAATGATCATCGAACTTAACATTTAACTCCCATTTTGGTTGAAGTATCAACTTTTGATGAAGGTCAGCTCTTGGTTTTAACTTTGTTAGCAAGCAACACCAAAGAAGTAGTGGAAGGTTCATTCATTTCTTGTAACTTCATTTTAAAAAGTACTTTACTTGCCCCGTCATAGTTATCGAACAATTTTTGAATATCTCCAATTAAACTTGGAAGAGGTATCATTCAATGGAATCAAAATGTCTAATTTTCTCCAATGAACGTAAATGACAACGGAATTGGGCAACTTGTAACTTTGTATTCTAAAATCTCATATGCACATGGAAAACCATGTGTGGGCCTAAGAGTGCAATACGTTCTACTTGCTTTAACTCAATTAAAATAAGATTCATTGCATTCTTGAACACGAAACCATGCAACTCCTTGAAAAGCTGCATTTGAAGTTATGTTGAACCAAACCCATGCTTTGATCAAAAGATCCTTTAATCTCACTGAATTGCAATACCACAAAGTGATGCAAGACTTTCCACGAAGTTTCAAAATCGCCTTATGATGATCTAAGGTGTTTCTTCAACTTAGAATGTACACTCACAAACATGTGAGCAATATGGACACATTTTATTCGAATAATTTATTTAATCATATAAGTAGATAATAATTTTTTCCTAATGTAAAAACAAAGAATGTTAAAAATACAATTAATTATAAGCATTATACAAATGACCTACTTGTCGTGACACTACCGAAGTGCATAGTTTTATTTGTCCAACCTGCAACCAATTTCTCTTTATATTTACTCAACTAAGATCCTTGAACATAATCCAATGACTTAGGAGATTGTTTAAATTGAAAAGACAAAGTTTTGACCAATTGTTCATATATCTCCTCCATAATAGACGCAACAAGTACGCTCCAACTCCTACGAAAAGTATCCCATATTTCTTTTAGTTCAAAGAACTTCTTTGTATCAATGGATACATTTTTCGATGTGCCATGAGCATAGTAGATTTTTGGTGTTAGGAAAAATATTTTCAACTGCCTAAAATAAGAGCTAGCTCCCTATATGTGACAATGACTTGTGGCAAAACATCATTATTCATTAATTTTTTTGCCCAAGTATAATTTGCTTCCAGTTCAGTTTCCATGAACCCGAAAGCGAAAAAAAAGTCATTTAGGTCAAAGTAACCCCAGCAATCTCAAAAAGGTATTTAACAAATCCACAGATGTCAAATGTGCAAAGAAAAGTTCTCTAACTTCATCCATTTTTTTCATGAGACATATGCCATTCGATATAATTATGTTCTTTTAACTTGCTCCTTAAATGTTGCATGTGTTTTTCCTACCTTCTCAATCAATTTGTCTTGCACGTGCAATCTAAATAATTCTTATTGTGCTAGCATTATTTGGATATCATTTTTTCAAAGTCATCAATATGTTCTCAGGTTTTACCAAGCCTTTTGACATATCTATTAAAATCTTCTCCTCTTCACTAGTTAATCTTGCCACTTAAAGATGTCCTTCCAAATATTGTGTCGTTGGATGATTATGTAGTCCACATAATACCTTAATATCCAATCGTCCTCATTCGACAACTTTACACCGGTTAGATCAAATGGGCACTCACACTTATATGTTCTAACAGACCTCTTCTGTTTTTGATTCGTGATCATAATGATTTTTACATTTTCAATATTTTTCACTATGCTCACATCCAAAGCATATACGAGGCTTGCGTCTATACCTCCCATGTTTAGAATGTTTTATAACAATAACCAAATCAAGTTTCCTTCCCAATTGTAAAACACAATTAGATAATGAAGCTCGACTATGAAATACCTACATTATCAATACAAAAAACTACAATTTAAAAAATTTGTGCCAAGAGTTGAATATTATAAATGATAAATTTAACATTTGCTTTATTTATACTTGGTCAGTAGTAAAATTTTACATATAATCATATATATTGAAGTCGTCCTCATTTTCTTGATATTCAAAACAAATAAAAACATAATATAATAATTATTTATTCATTATATATAAAAAATTGGAATTTATTGTAGAAAAATTAAATTTATTATGGTCATGCAAAAAATACAATATAACAATAAAAACTTACTTGTTGACTGTAACGACCCAACCTCGCGCTGGAGCCGTTAACGACCTGACCTGACCTCTCGCCAGAGCCATTATCATATCGTGCGTACTGTCTGCTTTGGGAATTGGTACCAGGATTCAACTTAAGTCTCCCATATGATGGAGGTCTTGGATTCGAATTTTCGGGGATGCGTCAGAAAGTCATGAGGGGTAAGATGGGCCCATACTCTTTCAAAGCGGACAGTACGTACGATATGATAAGGGCTCCGGCGCGAGGTCGGGTTGTTACATTGACTAAGAGTAATTTTGAAAACCCAAATCCACATAGAACCTACGATCAATAGTTTCAAACACCTACAGATTTCATGAGAATTGATTTCAGTGGGAGAATCCACAAGTAACACCTCAACTTGTTATTCCAATTGATGAGGTAGGAACGTAAATCAAAGGGGGACATAACCATATTGTCATTCAGTCATTGGCAACTGAAGGCACAGTGATTGAGACAATTTATTAGGTACTTGGTAATATAGTGTGATAATTAAATCCACCTCCAGTTGAACAAGAGTATCAAGAGCCTCCACAACTTAGACAAAGTAGGAAGGTTATTATACAACCCTCTTGGTACTTGTTCTATGGAAAGTCTTTTGAGGCAGTCAATATTGTGAAAGAAGAGGATCCCATATCATTCAAGGAAGTCATAGAAGACGTAGATGCAAAATCATGGAAAGATGCTATGGAATAAAAAATGGAGTCCATATACCTTAACAAAGTCAGAGATCTTATAGATGCTTCTAAAGGGGTTAAACCCATAGTGTACAAGATGGTCTACAAGAGAAAGAGAGGAATAGATGGGAAGGTAAAAACATTTAAAGCTCAGATTGTGGTAAAAGGTTTTACCCAAAGACAAGACATCAACTATGAGGAGACATTCTCATCAGTAGTTATGCTTACACATTAGTTTGGGGGTAATTGTGCTTAAATTGGTGATATTGTGTTGATATGTTAGATACCCTTGCCGGCTTAGGATGTTTTGATGTTTAAAATTGTAGTTACTAATGAGAACCACGCAG
>CAIGRT010118895.1:0-15134 GCA_903798405.1 Fraxinus platypoda | reverse complement strand
ATTTTCTAACCCATTATTTTCATGAGGATGATGAACTTTGGGGATGTCACTCTAACAGTGGCCCCACAAGGATCTAATCTTCGATTCAGATAAGATAATTTAGAAAGACTATTAGAAAATATCAACATGAGATCCTCTAGTTACATGACAGTTTAAAAAGATTATGTTCTAAAGATATTGTTGAAAGACCTATCTCTAAAGATATTGTATTTACAAATAGAAATTATTCTGATAAAATAAAAAAGAATTATTAAATTAACAGATTCTACAGCTGTGGGGCAAGAAAAGACTATATGAATTAGAACAGAAAATTGGCGATTGTGCCAGTATTATCCAAAGTGATATAAGGGAGTAAGTCGTATAAGAAATTATCGATTTCTCTCAAATTCTAAGCTATTATCACAACGAAAATTGATACTTTCTTAAACATAGCCCCAAATATGAATCAGCCACTAACTCGGCCTTTCTTAGACACAACTATCCTACCATCTCTTTTGTCTATACAATTTTTGAAGAAGAAGGCCTTTTTTATCAAACCTTAAAGTTCGGCATGATAGACACCATATACATTCTAAACAGATCATTCTGATTTTTTCCACCTAAACTTAAATAGATTCTTAGTCAGTTAAAAGATCACTCATTGATGATACAATTCATTTTTAGACCACCTCTTATAAATAATGGTATAATAATTACAGCTTACCACCATATTTTAATATGCTAAAGAGCTAAAAGATTTCGACCTTCCTCTAAGACCAATACAAAAATAAAAATTAGACAGATTGAGTACGAAAGACGAATCACAAAGACCATAGCAATAATGGAAGTTCAAAACAATAATTTCAGACTTGCAGCTCAATGGACCAATGGAGTTATTTTCTATCAAGAGCATCTTGCTTTAAGGAGCTATATCTAATGACCTTCCAAGAAACAAACGATGAATCTACAGGAAAACAATCAGTAGAAAAAGAAGAATACATATCGGATGGCCAAACTAATGAAATAAATGCAGACCTAGAAGAAGCCTACATAGAAATGATGGATTGATAGGTAATTAAAGGAGAAAAGACGTAAAGGAAAAGCAAAAGACAAATGAATAATGTTCAAAGGACAATTATCAAACCAAGAAAGTCAAAAAGTTGGAGTTAAGAAGATGAAAATTTCAAAAAGATTCTCACAACTGTAAAGAAACATTTAATTCTTTAATTGTAAATAACACACTTGTAAAGTTGTATAGAAATGATAGACGTGATGTACCAACACCACTTACAGAAAGAACACGCCGAGAAAAATAGCAGCATTAACACACTATAACATTTGCACTCAAAAATTCAAAGACATCCGCGTAAATTTAATCCTTGTAGATTCAAAGACTTCAGAACTAAAATAAGTCATTTTCATACTTTCTCTTGTTTATAATGTATGTTTACTATATTTATTTTTCAGGCCTTGTCAAAGAGGAACCACCAAGTAAGCAATCAATTTATTCAAAAATTATATTTTATTTTCATATATAACTCTAACGCTCTTAGCCTCCTTATTCTAGATTCCATGGCCAAAAAGATAAAGTAATCCTCTGAGTTAAGTCGTCTATTTTACTGATTAAGTGAGTTTGATCAAACCTTTTAAACATGATAAAAATCTTTTTCTGATACAATCTTAAGTCTTTTTAGAAGGTCAAGAAAAAAGCTGAGAGAAAGTTAAAAAAAAAAGTATTTGAATAAATTAATTTGTTAAACGGTAAAGTACTCTAAGGCCATTACAAACATATAGTTTTTAATTTCTTATATTTTATGCCAGTAGACGATTATACTTTACTTTTTTTTTTTATAAAGTTTTAATGAATCTATTAATATCTATCTAGAAAATTGAGAAATTGGTATATTAGTTATTATAAAAAACCGCATATTATCCGCATTAGATAGAAATAAAGGTGACTCACTGAGCTATCTATCTCTCAATGTCGGAGTTTCTTGATAAAAGTTCCTAAAGATTGTAAGGAAAGACAAAAAACCATAAAACTTTTAAGAGAAAATAATAAAAACAAAAAGATTCCTTCCTTACGGGAGATAAGTTTGGATAACAATTTGAAAATATTGNATATTGGACCACTTTCGAGATTAGACTCGAGAATGGAAAGTAATGAACGTTCAAACTTTAAGAGTCTCTTGTCTCTTCGGATTAAAAGAACGAAAATGTCTAGACCTTGTCTAAACGGATGTTTAACTACAATTTGAACAAGTCCAACATGAAAATATTTAAATTTCTTCCTATGAGCTTGTATATCTTCTTTTGAAAACAAATTAATTGAAACGGTTTGATTTTTTATAGGGAAAGTTTATTCCAAAATATTGATAACATAATTTTGAGTAAAATCAATTTTTCTTATCTAACAGATAGAACTTTTATTTGGCTTTAGGATAGTACAATTTTGAAGTTTTTTGCTCTATTAGAGCTATTTGAAGTTCATTTGAATTAAAATCATTTGACGTTGATGCTGATACAGATGCATGATCTTGATCAAATTCTTCATTATCATTTCAAAAATAATTTGAAATGTTATCACCACTACTATTTGAACCATTTCATTTACTAAACTAATTTGATATAAAAGACATAATTGAATAGTAATAAGAAAACAATAATCTTACTATTGAAAACGGAATGCTACAAGCAAATTGATGCAGTGCAAAGCCTACAACGGGGCCACCTAAACGCTTACTCTGGCAACACGGCTGAACAACGCTTCAGTAGACATCCATGTCTTACGGCAGCCTAACATTTGACACTAAACAGACAATAGTTTGACTCAATCTTCTCATACTACTCTCTTATGGCTATGATACCAAAGGGATGCCCAAGTCAAGAGAGATGGACAAGAGAAGTGGAAGTTGATGAAAACAATAAATTTATTGATAAAAAAATTTTGAAATTACAATATGAAAATTGATATTTGAAAATTACAAAATTGAAACTTAGAAATTGAAAATTACAATTTAAAAGATTTTTAAAGAAAGTTTAAAAATTAAATATATAATTTTAAAACTTTCTTGAAGTGTAGTATCTCCCGCTCTATTATACTTGAGAAAAGCTTTCATCTTAAGTCTTCTTTTATACTTGAAATCTTGGGCTCGGACTTGAAACCAAATTAATTTTGGATTAAGAATTTTGAAAAATAATCAACCATTTTGATTTGAAAAGACAACCAATTGTCTTTTCTTCCAACAACTCTTGATAATTGCACATCACGTTTTGACAATGGCATACCAAGTTTTGACAATTGTATAACACCTTTTGATAATGGCATACCAACTTTCGACAACTATTGACAATTATCCACTTCTCCCGACTTTTTAAATTTTACTTTAGTAATGATATTAAAGTTTTTTGTCCATTTTTAATAATTGGCAAGGGGAGCAATAATAATTTATTTGGTGGCATACAGATTTTGAATAATGAATCCATTGATTTTTGAACCATTTATTCTCTTAATTCATCAAGATAGTTGGGTCCATATAGTCATTTTGAAGGAGTGTTCTTTTGAGTCTCTTCTTCAATTAATTCGTCAATATTTTCTAAACCAAAGCACACATCTTCATTGTTTTATTCATAATCTGATGAATCTATTTGAGAATAATTTTCTTTTGAAAATGATCTTTTGATGAAGATTATGCAAGAGCAGCAATTCTTTTTGAAATAACTTACAGTTCTTTAGGAGTTTTGCATTTGCTTAACATAGTCAATAATCTTGATTTCTTTGTGAGAAAATCAACACTTTTGTCAAGTTCCCTTTTGGATAATTTTGGAATGCTAACATCTGTTATTAAATCCATGAATATACTGCTTTTAGACAACAATTTGTCTCATGAAATTTTGACCACCATTTGATTTTGAGTCTCCGAATAACTTTTTTAACCTGATATTCAGATCCTGATTTTTGAACAATTTGATAATCCCAACATAATATCCATGAGACTTTTAAATTATAAGCAAATTAGAATAAAAGATTTTTTTGAGACTTTAAAAAGGTTTTTGCCTCTTAACAACAAGAATATGAAAAAGGTTTTGTAAAATATTGAAACAGATGAAGGCGAATTGATATTTGGTAATTTTTCAAATCCTATTTACAGGGCTTTTTTGAAATTTGAAGATGTTCAGGGATTTTCTAAATTTGAGAGGATGGGTTTTTTGAAGCTAAAGTAGTTTTTTGAGATAGAGAAGAGGCTCAAGATATTTTGATTCTTTGAATGAATTTTGAATATAATCATCTATTGTACAAATGGAAATTTGAATATTTTTCTTATCATTCTTCTTCGAAGAAGAGGATTTCATATTTTCTTCTTTGAATATCTCACTCAATTTGAATCTCTCTCAAATTTTTCGCACAATTTCCTCTCTTTTGTAAAAACTCTCTTGTGAGGAAGTCTGTAAATCCTTGTATATATAAAATTTCAAAATCAAAACATGAAAATATTGCTTGCCTTCTGGCAAAGATGTGTTTTGAAACAAGATTATTGACATCTTTTTGTAACATATCTTTAGATGCTATACAGTTTTTTTTAAAAAAATAAACTTTTTGTTTATTAAATCATCTTGAAATTTTGAAATATATAAAGCAATTGATAAAATTTCTTTTTTGATAGTTAAATAATTCTTTTGAGGATCAGTCCAAACACTTGAACGAAAACGGACTAACTGTTCTTGACTATATTCTTTTGGAATCTGTTTGATGACACCACCAAAATCAATGTTTGACGCATCAGTTTCAACAATAATTGATGCAGTGAGGTTTAATATTGACAAATAGTGAATACTTTTGATAGCCCTTTTGTCATTTTGCGCAACAACAGTACGCTCGTGACTCCATGGGACCGAGTTCTTTTATAATCTTTTGAAAAGAGATGCACATAGGATTCTTATCTCTTTGAAAAGTCACCTACATAATTGACACACCCTAAAAAACTTTAAAAACTATTTTGATCTAGAATTTCACCAGGAAACTTGTTTGCGAAATCTAAACTTCTTTGAATTGGTGTAATGTTTCCTAGATAAATGTTATGCCCTTTGAACCTATTGCTTGTTTGACATAAAATAACATTTTTAGCTGAACTGCTAACACATTATTTTTTATGACATGAATGAATGTATTGAAATGTTTGAATTGTTGTTCTAAACTTTTAGAAAAGATTAAAACATCATCAATGTAACCAATTATAAAATTTGAAGAAGGATTAAAAATATTATACATAATTTTTGAAATTCAGACGGAGCATTTTTGAGACCGAATGGCAAAACATTCCATTCATATTGTCCAAAAGGAACATTGAATGATTTCTTATAGCGATCTTCTTCATTAATTTGAATATGCCAAAAATAAAACTTCATATCAAATTTAGAAAAAAAAAACAATCGTCTTGTATAACCAATTTAATAGGCCCTTTTTTTAGGTAATGGATATCTTATCTATTGAAGGACTTTATTGAAAGGTTTGTAATTGATAACCAAACAAGGGACTCATCCGTAACGTTCTGAAATTTCATATAATAGAATTATTTGGTTTAGATTTTTTTGTATAATTTCGAAAGTTGAGGGACTAAAGTTAAATATGTTTTCAAATTAATATTATTTTTGGGTCAAATAATTAGATATTGATATAGCGCGATTTATTATATCGATATTGGACTCTTTTTGTAGCTCGTAATTAATTAGAAGTATTCGACTCCAGAAAAAGTTATTTTGGATAAGAACACATTTAATTAGACCCAATTGAAAGAAAACAAGGATAAATAGAATTTTAAATAATTTACTACCTAAGTCAATTTCTATCTTTACTGCAATGTATGGATGAGTTAGTGTATGTTTGGTAGCCATTTTCAACAAATTTTAAGAAAAAAAAATGACCATTAAAGAATATTTGTGGGTCCCACCTGTGAGAGGTGAAGTCAAAAAAGATGGCTGACTTTGATTTGTAACGACCAAAAAAATCATTTTTTGGTATGAAAAATGGCTATCAAACAAGCGGTTAAGTTGGAATCATTAGTTATTTTTTATAAAGATAAAATTATAATCCTATTTTAATTAGAATTCTACTAGTCAACTTCAATTAACTATGGACAAAATGTTCAGGCCAAACCAAATCAAATAAGAACCAAACCAAATAGAGCGGTTCGATTCGGTTCTACCAAAAAATTTAATTGTTTTCGTTATTTGAACCGAGAACCATTTAGTTCCGATTCTAATTTGATTCTAGTTTTAGAGCCGAGAACTCATTTCTCCTTCACTCCTTTTCAATTTACACAACGTCAAAGCACGCTGGCACATCATTTCATCATGTCAATGGAGGAGACTCTTTCAAGATAAAGAAATGAAATTGGCCGTCACTTAAAAAACTTTTAAATTATTTTTTTACCTTGATTGTTTGATAAATTATTTGTGATTTTTCACAAATAGAGGAAATTCCAATAAACATTCATGGAGTATTAAAATGTTAATGGTTACCTATAAAAATGGATGTAAAAGTTTTACATAATTCATCATTTTTGTATGGGAATAAAAATTGATTTGTGTTTTTGAAAATTTTAAAAATGAAACTAGAACCAAACCGAATCAAATGGTTCGATTCGATTGGGTTCCATATCTTAAAAAAAAAATCATTTGATTCCATTATCAAAAAAATCATTGGTTCATGGTTTGATTCGATTCTCTTGGAATCAGAACTATATGGAACAATGTTCACCCCTATCTAACTGTGTGTTCCAAGGCAAATGGGACTAAATTCAAAATTTTATCACGCGTCCTATGTTAAAATGAAAAAAGAAATTCAATTTTATGAACGGTATTGGTTGACTAGTATATTCTATGTATTGAATTTCATTCCTATTCAAAGTCTTCTTTTTGAAACCAATTTTAAACCAATTTCTTGCAATACACAAGTTTCCCACTTTACACACAACTCTATATAAGTTAGGTCATAATTACCTATATATATAAGACATGATGGTAGAGTTTTTATGAGAGATGCTACGTGTACACTCTAGTGTACATCATTGTTCACACTCCTCTCACAACATGGACGGATCCCGCGATAAATAAAATAATCACGGGACCCACCATGTTATAGAAGTGTAAAAGTAAGTGTACACCAAGCATTTCTCTTTTGAGGAAAGGGAAAAAGAGGCGTTTTCCGCGTTTTCATTTTTTAGTGTGTTTTGGGAAAAAAACACTCAAACGTCTAAAAAGACGTTTTGAGTTTCCAGTGGAATTATTTTTTTTTGTTTTCAAAAAATGATTTTCGAAAACGGGAAAAAGAATGTATTTTCACTGTTTTGAAAAATCAAAAACAGAAAACGGTTTGAAAACAATAAAGAGAACATCCCCTTAGTTAGCGACAATTTTTTTCTGCTGTAACTTTTTTCATTTTAAAATTAAAAATAGCAATAAGGTTACAAATTTACATTATTTTGTGATATTTTGGCATGCTATGTTAAATTGATCTTCATAGTATACGTGCATGTTATAATTTTGGTGTGATCCGAATTTTTGTTGAAAATAATTGAGAGTTCTTTTCGCCCAAGCCGTCATGCCGAGCCCGTGGCACCGGCATGCGGTGCCACCAATTTGTTTTGCCACTTGTGCGATTTTTCTCATATACTCAGTTTCTTGCATATTACTTCAACTATTGTGTTTAATTATTTCATATTGCGTCTATAATTTCTTATTTTCTCAAACAATTTGATATTGGTTTAATCCAGTATCATCTCTGATTTTCACAATGTGCATGACTAAAAATTCAATTACAAACTGTAGCTCCTATTTGACCTCATTTTCTAAATTTATTTTTCTCAAAATCACATATCGGATTCACAAAATTTATTAATTTTCTAATCACACATTTCATCAACTTTTATCATTTACTAAAAATTTAAGCGTAATCTTCTATAAATCGATTATCAAAATATTAGTAGAAAGGTTATTTTACCATGAAGTATTTTCCGTTGATTTTAAAGTAACAAGAAAGTTTGAAGTTCGAAATTGGTAGATTTGGGAGATTGACAGGCTGCAAACGGTCGAAAATTCAAAAAGTTCAAAAAACTGGGCGGCTTTTATTTCACTTCAGCAAAGCCGAATTGAAAAATGAAAAATCCCCTCCCGTCAACACTCTCATCTCTCTTCCAAATTTTGAAAAGCTCCGCTCAGCCATTCTAACCGCGCCTACCTGCCTACTATTTCCTTTCTCTCTCTATAATATACACGGATATATATATACACTTCTACTCTCTCTCCCCCACAAATACACTGAGAAGGATAAAGCGTGAAGCTCCTAATCGAAGCTTACTTCGAGCTTATCTTCTGGGCTACGCCTCCATTCAAATCAAGAAAGTAAGCTCGATTTTCATCCTCTTTATATTATGCAAGCATAATTATATCTGGTCATCCATCTCCAAAGGAGACACCAAAATGCACTAAATTTTGGGTGCAAAGGCAAAGTCAAATTTACCCTTTTTTTCATTTGCCAAACTAATTGATGGAGGGTATTTGTCTTATGTATTTTTTAATACAATAACAAACACTGTTCATCTGATGTAAGTTTTGGTGTAATGGTTGGAAATAATTTTTAGTTTGATGCAAGATTTGGTATTAAATGGTACTTCAAATTTTGGTGCCGGATTGGAGATGGCCTAAAAAGGTTTGAATACGAGTTATTCTCTGAATTGTACCGCATCTGCCTTAAATTTGAAAAATCTACCTTTCACAATTTCAAGAATGTAATTAAAGTTTATGATTGAGAATTTGATTTGGATTGAGAGAATCCCCTCAACACACTCCATTTGGAAGACTTGTTAGCTATATAGCATGTTACCAATTGCCCAATTTTTAGATTTAAGTAAATCTGCTGAATTTTGTAGCCCAACTTCGCATATATGAGTTCTGATTTTTCTTGGGAATACCTTCTTTTGAAATACTTATTGAATATCTACTTCATGGACAATAACACTAGTGTAAAGTGTTTGATTATTTTTCTCAATCCCGTGTGCATATTTTGGGAATGGATGTTAACTGCCCGACTGTTTTACTCAGATAATGGAGTCCCTGCCTGATGAAATTGTACAATACATTTTGTCCCACATAAATAATGCTAAAGACGTGGCCTCTTGCATTTGTGTCTCCAAGAGGTGGAAGGACTCAGTACCTTATTTGAGGAGCCTATTTTTCCCACGAAATCTTCTTGACATTTTTGGCAATCCTCCCGATGCCATTGTGATGCAAATGATTTCTTCAATTGCCGAATTAGAGGAACTTGTAGTCTATTGTCCATTTTCCTGTGTTGGGCTCCGGTTATGGCTGTCGATAACAGGACCCTCCTTGAAGAACCTTGAGCTTCGAATGGATACCATAATCCCCCACCAGCATTTTACTAAATCCCCTTCAAAGTTGGATTGCATTGGGTCTGCATGGAATTTGGAGTCCCTTAAGCTTTGGGGTATGCTAATGATTGATTCGCCCCAATGGGATGTTTTCCTTAGGCTAAGAAATCTTGAAGTAGTTGGTGCTAGATTGAAGGACACTGCGCTATCTGATGCACTTCGTGCTTGTCCTAATTTGACACACTTGTTGCTTCTTGGTTGTGAGGGTTTGAAGTCTGTTTCAATTGAGCTTCTTCATCTGGAGCATTGTAAGCTCGATTTTACTGGAAATGGAAACTGCTCGCTTTCGCTCAATTCACCAAAGCTCGAATCACTTGAAGTACAGGGTTGTAGTTTGATCAGAGTCCACGAAACTCAATGCTTGAAAAATCTCTCAATTGCCAACAATACAGGTGTTCTATAACTGCTTTTGCGCATTCTCTCATTTACTTTCCTGTTAGTGTTCGATACATTGAATCTTCATTCTTCACAAACTTTTAACTTCCAAATGACAGGACGTGTTTATATGTTGGATTTTGGAAAACTTGTGGCTCTGGAGTCCTTGTCCATGAGAGGGATACAGTGGTGCTGGGATGCCATAAGCAAAATGCTTCAGATGGCTAGTGAAGTGAAGCAACTATACATGAAAGTGGAATTCACTGGGGATTTTGAGGAACTCATGCCATTTCCGGAGATTGATTTTGTTGACTTCTTTAACAGCCACCCAAAGCTGCAAACTTTTGACATTCATGGTGCCATGTTTGCTGCTCTTTGCCAAAAGAACAGCTTGAAAAATGTGAGTTCATTGCATAAATGTGTTATCTATTGGGTTAAATGCATCGATTGCTGCTAAACTTTTAGCAAAAATGTCCTAGTTCACCACTTAAACTTTGTTTTAACTCGGTCACACTATCTATGTCCATCAGTTATGTGCCAATTAGGGTGCCAAGTAAACTGTGAAATCATATTTGTTGTTAATCGAATTGATGGACACTACCAACTTAACCAAAGTTTAATTGCCACATGAAAATTTGCTAGAAGTTTAGTGACCACTGGTTTTTTTACCTGCTAATCTACAGTTATTCCAACTGTTATGCTGTATGCCTGGTCACACTAAGAAACCAGCACACCAGATCATGTGAACCTTGTCTTAATTCTTCAAATGGAAGAAAAGAAAGTTGTTCAACAACAGTGGTGTCGAGTTTTTGATTCTTCGACTTTAAGATTTACTGAAGAAATTTTACCCTTTTTGCAGGTGGACTCGAGATTTTCAATTCCGTGCCTTGAAAAGGTTATGATTACTGTCAGATCACCCTTGAATGCCGAACAGAAGATGAATACTCTGGAGTCTTTAGTAAATTACACCAAGAATTTAAAGAATATGACGATACAGATTCTCCAAATGAAAAGCAGCCACAGTAGTGCAGATGATTTCTTTGAAGACGTTTGCAGATTTAGATACATGAATCGTAAGATTGTTTTGATTGAATGATGTTGTCAGAGAGTCTGTGTGATTTTTCTTACTCCATTTTGCATGGGAGATCATCAATCCATGGATATTCCAAAGGGATAATGTTCTAGATAAGATTTTCCACATTATTTGACAGAATAAACCTTAAAAATCTCGTGAACTCTGCCAATGTAAATTTTAACTATTCGTACTCATTTAGGTGGGACAGCAAAAAGAACCCCTGATAATCTTTTAATCTATAATAACAATTTCCTCTTCATCTCAAACAGTAAAAGGATGTCACAATTACTACTTTCAAATCAAAATTTCATCGAGGATGAATAGAAAAGGTTACAAAAGAACGAAAATTTGATCCGGTGGCACAGAATATAATTTAGATAAAACAACCTAAATTAGCTTCTTCTTTTGGAAGTACCGCTTTAAGTATGAAATCTGGGCGATTGAAACCATAATGCAGATTCCCAGGGACATGATACTGAACCATGCCACCTGAGCATTTGTTGCTTCACTCACGGTTCGCATCCCAGCTTCTCTGTGAGGAGAAATCCACAAAGAAAGCACCTAGTGAGCTCATATTTTGACTATAAAACCATAAATATTTGGTTGAACCAAATAAAATAGAATGATCTGAATACTCGAGCAACATTAGAAACTTGGAATACGAATAAGCAACACAATTTAATGACACCGACACCACATTAAGATAAGAAGAAATTATTAGACCTGCTCTTAAGATGCAAAAGATTTTCACGAATGGCCTCCACTGCTCCTTCAAGCTTTCTCAGCTCAAGTTCAACACCCTACTAGAGGCATGAATTAAGTAAATAATTTCCAGAGTACCAGCAAAGACATCACAAGCTTCAAATTTCACCTACTGCATTAAATAAATTTTCGACTGAAAGCAGCAGTTATATCATGTAAGTGAGCTTAAAGGCGTTACCTCAATTTTCTCCTTCCTTGCAACCGATTCCCAATCCTTCGCTGCAATGCCCGTTTTCCAGTCAATGTTAACACTTGCACCTCCACCTCCTGGATTATGCCCGTCAACCCAAAAACATGCCAGATAGTTGCCAGCCTCACTAGTCGTGAATGCAAATTGACCATGTGTCGTATTTTCCAGGTGATGTAGGATATTTCCATATGGCGAGGTGACCTATGAGAGAAACAAAAACCACTATTATAGTTGGACCTGCAGTAAAAGGAAGAGGCCATGCTGAACATGCATCACAACTCCATCGTTAAAAGTTGCATGTTCTATAAGGTTGCAAATTAAATTTCTATCAACATAGGAAAGGATTCAACATTAAACCCCCAAATGCAGAAAGAAGAAAGAGATGTAACAAGTACAGAGAGAGGAAGAGGGAGAGAAATTGATTAAAAAATATGGCAACAATAGGAAGACTGGAATGATTTAACAAACTGATCCACAGCTATTTCACATCTGACTTAAAAAAAAAAAAAAAAACTCGTCATAATACAAATCACATGGATTTTGATAAATTTCAATTTAAAAAGCAACCATCCAAGCACCTAAGAAGTGCAAGGTGCAGCCAAAATAAACTAAATCAATTAATGTCCCATGAGAACCTTGGTAAATGCTAAATCACCAGAGTTCATCAATATATTTGCTAGCTAAGACTTCGAAAGATACTGTACCATTTCCATTACCTTAAACGGGCAGTAAAAAGATCCCAAGGCCAGATACTTTTTCCTTTTTTCCTCTCTATACACTTCACAAGATGCGTACAGAAGAGAATCAACCCCAAAAAGATGGGACACAATCAAAACTATCACTTCATCAAGCAATCAAGTGTCATTTTTACTTAAACAAGCGAGTCACATTATTCTTAGCTTTAGTATCTGATGCAATTGCATGTCATACCAAGTCAAATGCCTGTAACTAAATAGAAATACAAGATAAAATCCAGGAAGAAAAATAATTAAGCACATCACATTGAAATTAGCTACAACGAGCCAGTTTGAAACAGAAAAAGTCCAATTCATTGTATTGAAAGGTGACTGACAGAAAGGAGCCTAAATCATGTGAATCCTTGGTCTGATCTACAAGCTCAGACCAAGATTTAAGCGGACTGCCAAGTTCACTTTTTTCACTCTTTTCTTTATAATAAGTTTTTGTTTTTTAACAAGCAACCCAAATCATTCCTTTCATAAAATCAAGCTCATTTACAATCACCACAGTTAACTGAAGAAGATTAACATTCATCTCTACTTCGGAAATCTATGCCAATATACATTTTTTAAATGAACAACCATGGGTAGTGGTGTCAATCGAGCCGAGCGGCTCGTTGGCTCAGTTCGTGAAAAAACGAGCCACGAGCCAAGTAGGCTGGCTCGCTAGGCGAGCCGAGCCGAGCCTGCTCGGCTCGTTGTTTTGACTAGCGGCTCGTGGGCTCGTGAGCTCACGAGCTCGACCCTTGAGCACGAGCCGAGCTCGGCTCGTAAAAGCTCATGGGTAGATGGGCCAAGCTGACTAACCATGGGCGGATGCAGGGGGTGGCCTGGAGGGTCACGCGACCCCCAACTTTGCTCCTTTTTTCTTTTACCATTCAATTTTCTATGTTTTTGTTTCAATTTTCGAAATCATTATGGGATGTGAAACGAAATCGAAATATTGCATTCTTAATACCATTTCGAAGTGCAACGTACGAAACGATCAATCATAGCAAATGTTACGACTTGTCAAAGTAGGCCGTTCAAAATTAGTATTTCGATAACATGCTAACTTTAAAAATTCTCCGACAATCGTACGATAGTCGAACCCACAAATTGCTTATATCATTTCAAAATTTATTTCGAGAACTACATTATGGGCGTATTGAATAGTCCAAATGGATATCGAAAATAGTTAAAAATACGTTAAACTAAAAATTCTCCGACAATCGTACGCTAATCGAATCTACAAATTGCTTATGTCATCTCAAAACTTATTTCGAAAACTACGTTATAAGCATATCGAATAGTTCAAACGGATATCGAAAATAGTCAAAGATGCGTTAAACGCGAGTCCTAAAGAAAGACGTCTAACTCGTATTTTTTTAAAAAAAATTCAATTATTTCATTATCATTTATTATTTTTGCGATACAAATTTCTCAATGTAATTTTCATCATTTTATTAGGAAATTTTATATGAAATATGACACCAAATTTTTTCGAAATTTTACATCCGAAAAAGTCATATCCCATATAAATTTTCGGATACAAAATTACATGCGGTATGATTTTTTTGGACGTAAATTTTCGATTGTAAAATTTCTCCAACTTCTTTGCAAGTTCGATTGTGCTCCTAACTTTAAACTTCTGCGTCCACCCCTGCGAACAACTGTTTGAAAACGAATTTCAAATTCCAGTCTTGGTCTCTAATACCACTTGTTAGTCTCATGGCCAAAAAAGAGCATTTCTAGAGGGCGCTAAATAGATTAAGAGCATGTTTGGTAGGACTTAAAATCCAATTAAAATTAAAAATATAGTTGTTATTGGGTCCACTCGTCTAATAAAAGTCAACAATAACGGCTAATTTTTCAATTTTAATCTCTATCGAACAAGCCATTACTTTAATATTATGAAAAACCAGTACATATTTTAATAGAAATCAAATCAAACAAAATGCATGTATGAAAAAATTTCCAAAGTAAGCATATTTATTTTATTTTTGGAAAAAAAAAAAAAAAACTAACCTTGGTGGAAATAGCGAGGGTGGGGTGGTGTACGTGATCATCGGAAATGACAACGTAATCGGCCAAAACGACGACGTTATTCTGGATTTCCTCCGACACACACTTGGTCCCAGTCGCCGGCAAATTCAACCATATGGCCTGGCTTCTCTGAAAAACACACAGCACGATGAACATGAGCCCTCCAAGAACGTTAGAAACCGCCCCCATCGCTTTCCTCACAAACTCCAACTGATCTTCGTGTGTGATTATAGCAGTTGTACGTATATGAACGTATGTGCTTTTTGATCTTGAAAAATGGAGTTTCTGTCCGGATCAATCAGATCGAATCCCAAGTTTCTGATTCTGGTTCGGGTTTCCTTTTTCTTTATTTTGATTTTCTTCGGTAATAACAAGAGTCTTGAAATTTGGAAAAACAAAGATTCTACTCGGATTAACTAAACAGCCATGTTTGGATTCTATCCATGATAAAATAATGAATAATGCTAAACGACCCGCACCGGTGACCGCGGGGATGACCGCACACTCACAGCCTCGGCGTGGGTCCCACCCCCGAATAAAATAAT
>CAIGRT010118883.1:0-12390 GCA_903798405.1 Fraxinus platypoda | reverse complement strand
ATTGACAAAAATTAACAAAAGAACCATACAATTTCAGTTTCCAACAATCGAACACAAGCAATGCGCACATGGATATGTACAAATTATGACCTTGGCTCATTTTCATCTAGTAATTGAACTGGGTACACAAGTTGTCCAAAAAAACAAGGTGTACGATTTCACTCCCGTTTACTATATCTCCATTTGTGTAATTTTCAAAATAATAATAAAAAAAAAACGAGTATCTCTTCTTACTTGATTCGAGATGCCGCCGCTCGCCCCAGATGAAATCAGTGGAATTTCGGAACACACAAGACTTCGCCTGAGAATTGGGATTACTGGATTTCAAGATCTAAAGGTTTGGCGAATATTGGAGAAGATGGTTCTAACCAAGGGTTCTTGAGTGAAGATATCGAGGATATGCTCTAACCTAGGGTTCTTAAATGAAGATGTCGAGGGTTTCGATGGAGAAGATGATTCGAGCTTTCCTTCTCTGGATGTTTAATTTGGGGGAGTTGAATGTAAGTGAAAAGCGTGTCATGAAGGGAAAGGCATGATTTTAATGCTGATGTGGTCAATTATTTGGCAACACATTTAACAATTGTTGGGATTTAACCGGCCAGCTGGATTTTCCGTCTGCCATGTAGACACGGCAATTAACGGATCTGACCTGATGAGTAAATGACAGTAACGGATTCGAGTTCGGTGGCCAATGGGACAAGTTTTAAAGTTCGGTGAGTAAACCGCAACATAGTGCAAAGTTCAGTGGCTAATGAAACATTTAACTCTACTTTTTTGTTGGGGAATTTTCACATGCTACTGTCTTTAAAACCATTGGAAGACACAAGGGTCCTTAGGGGTAGCATGACTCCCTAACTTTTGGGAGTTTTTTTATAAAGTCATATTTAGTATCGATTGATTTCTATATTTTAATTTAAATCAAAATTAACAAATAATTTTAATAACATATTTTGTGGGATCCACAACTTTTCAACTTTTATCAAAATCAACTAAAAATTTAATTTTAATCCCCACCAAATAGAAACAAAATCACAATAAATTTGAATTTTTTTCCCTCTCTTTTTCTCTCTCCTTCACGACTTTTACCAAAACCATAGCCCTTCTATTTTATTTTTTTTAAAAAAATTTGTATATAATTTCTTTACAAATTATCACATCTACTACAAATTTTAACTGCCCAATCAAATTTTCAACTAATTAGAACATAAATTTCCATTTTGTCATATCAAATTGTATATATAGAATGCGTCTGAAATGATTATGTCCAATTTGACTTATATTTAACGAACTGTGTTTATTCAATTAATTATTAATATTGAATGTTGGTTGCATGTTTTTCTTTTCGACTACTTGAATTGATTGTTTGTATAAAAAAATGCTATAAATTCTTTAAACGTAAATATGCATTTTTTTTGTGATGAGTAAAATATTAATAAAAATAACTATTTGAAATCAAATGAAAGAAAATGATAAGCAAATATTAATGAACGAATTTTTTATATGTAAATCTGCATTTTTTGGAGCTAAAATAAAAAATAAAGTATTCGATTTGTATAAAATTTGATTATACTCCTAACTCAAATGGTCTACTCTATAAAAGTTTACAAGATGAACGAGGGTTATCAACGAGTCGAGCCTTGAAGCTTGAGCTCAGCTCGAGTAAAAATGGTTCGGGCTTTTTTTGGCCCAAGCCTAGCCGAGCTTTTGCTCAGTGAAAAAATCTAGACTTGACCCGAAATTTTGACCCAGGCTCGGCTCTTTTTTTTTTTTAATTATGACAAATTTAGAATTTTTTTAATTAATTTAAAATTTGTACAATTTATACGAATTATAAATTAAATAAAAGTTAGTACCCTCCTCATTTTTTCGTGTTCGGAGCCAGCCACAATCAACGTAGGTAAAGTTAAAATTGTACACGAATAAAATATTTCATGTACAATTTTTTTTAAACAAATAAATTTAAAAATTGCATTTTTTTTTTTTAAGTGCTGCCTTGTCAAGGCAGCTTGTGAACCTTTTTTCTATTTTTTTCAAACTTTTTTTTAAGGCTCGACTCGGCTTATCAAGCGATGAGCCACATGGGTTGGATCAAGCTCAAGCAACGCCTCAAAATGGGACTCGATCCGAACCTCGACTTGGTTCTATTTAGCCACGAGTCGGTCTAGTTAAGACTTTTTTCAAATCGAGCCGCGACTTATTCGAGCTGACGAATCACATTGACAACCTAAGATGAACCATTGTGAGGCTGATTTTATCTCGTACGTTAAAACATTTATTGGCTCAATGATATAACATTTGACATTATTGTTAATAGTGGATCCCACCAATCAGTTGTTAGGAGTGAAAAGTCCATCTGCAGCCAGTCGTGCTTGTGCCCTACCATTCTTAGCCTTTTGAATTGTTTAGGTCTGATTCAACTATGAAAGTTGGACCTTGAGGCTTTCACAATTATTATTTCAATTTTTTTTAATTTTTATATTGATTTTAAATCGTACATTTATAAAATAAAATATTTTATACTTAAATTCAAAATTTTATCTTATTTTTTAACTATGCATTATTCAAAAAATAATTATTTTAAACTCCATTTTTCAAAATAATCACCATCAAACAGGAACTTAAATTGATATGTTCATTTTTATTTTATTGTTTTCATAATGATTTTTCAGAACCCCATCTATAAATTAAAAATTCAACAATAAAATGACAAGCCCTTATCTAACTTATCATAATATCAATAAAATCACCACCTAAAACATATTCATTGCTTCCATATGAACTTCAAAATTTGCAAAGATTATGATTTCTATGAGATTTCAGAACGATTAATGAGAGGAGTGGAAGAGATTCTAGAAAAAAAAAAATTGGGTTTATCGCTTTGAAACTACACTAATTGGGTTAATGTAAGTTTCCGTGGAAAATAGAGAATAATTAGATGCAGATTTTTTTAATAATTTGTGTTGTACACTAATCGACGATTGTGATTTACAAATTTATCTGGACTACTAAAAGTGGTCATTTGGGAATACTTTTATGATAGATATTAATTTTGTGTGTTAATTGATTATTTTATGAGAAAATCTAGCATTGAACGAGAAAGGATGAAATGATCGAGATTTGACCAAGAAGAATGGAAGTTGGACTAAATCTGGAATAATGGGACTAAGATATTATGTTTGAAGGTTGAAGGACTTACATTGCAATATTTGAGGACTTTGACTGAACAAGATATTGTATCAAAGGACTAAATCGCACGACCAGAAAGATTGGTGACTATTGCAATTGCAATTGCAATTGTATTTTGAGGAAGCTATTGCAAGGATTCAAAATACATAACAAGTGAACAAACATTGAAAACGGTGTGATCGCATCCTATAAGTCTAGTGCGATCACACCGCTAATCATGTTGCCAAAATCTGGTTCTCCTAATTCTAATCAACTATTGATTCCCTATCAATTAAGCCACGATTTTAGACCTAATTATAGGGTCTCTTTCATTCTAATCAAGACGTAGACGTATTCTTGAGGTAAAGTTACGTAATTACATTCACAAATTCACAAGATTTTTGGTTCTGATTTGGAATTTGAATGCTGAATTTCGTCAGGTTGTCGGGAGATAAACAATTATCAAGGAAGAGGCTAAAGAACCATTATTGGGATTTATGTGACGAAAATCAATAATAATTTGGATTCTTTTTCTTTATTCGTTGTATTAAACCCAGTCATGTTTTTCATCCTTTTATTGTCAAATGCTGAGATTATGAGCGGCTAAGTCTTAATTATTTGGATGAACAGTTTAACTTATGTTTAATGTTTTAAGGGAAAATTACAGTCACGGTACCAAACCTTTCACATTTATGCAGACTTTGTCCAAACATTTCATTTGTGTCACCAGAGGTACCAAACCTTCAAAAAAATCACAACTCCGGTCCAAATTGACAAAAATCGTTATCTTCTCTGTTAGTTGACCAAATTTTAAAAGTCTGACAAATGTTGATTAATTTTTAAAGGACAAAAGGGTAACTTTACAATTTTTTTCATATAAAAAAACTAAAATAAAATAATTAAATCAAAAACCAAAAAATCCCTATTATCCACCCCACCCCACCCCACCCCACCAATATCAAAACCCCCAAAATGCTGGCACTACCACACCCGCCCGACTCTGACACCGCCTCACCATCACCACCACAATCACGCAATTCTCTGTATATCTATCTTCACCACGCAATTCCGACGCCTTTTACTAAAGTAGAGATTCAAGAAAATCCAACACAGTGTAAAATGAGATTGAGTAAATTTTGTTTTACAGTGAAAGTACAGTTTACTTCTCTTAGACATGCGGATTAAATTAAAGGAAAGAAATGAAAGGATTCCATACTAGTCGAAGAGATAAGTGGCTCAGAAACAGCAATTCCACGGCATGATTTGATCGGGTATACGAATATTGACGTAACCTTCGCGGCGGCGGCTCCTCCTTCAACCTTTCCCATCTAAGTCGCCGAAAATCTCCAGCTTTAATTCTCCCTTGTCATCAGATGTATAAAGTGACACGATCTGTTTGGAGTTGACACAATAGTTAGAAGAATGGAATCTTTCACGATCTGTGGTGGTGTCGGCATTTTGGGGGGTTTTGGTTTTTATTTTGGGTTGGGTGGGGGTGGGTAGAGAATAAAATAAGTTTTTTTTTTTGTTTTTGTTTTTGATTTAATTATTTTATTTTTTTATATGAAAAAATGTAAAGTTATCCTTTTGACCTTTAAAAATTAATCAACATTGGTCAAACTTTTGAAATTTGGTCAACTAATAGAGAAAGTAACGGTTTCTATCAATTTGGACTGGAGGTGCGATTTTTTTAAAGGTTTAGTACCTCTAGTGGCACAAATGAAATGTTTGGGTAAAGTCTACATAAATGTGAGATGTTTGGTACCGTGGTTGCAATTTTTCCTTTATTTTATTTTTTATTGTTAACTCTAGCCTCAATTTAAATTCTTTATTTGTTTCATTTTCAGGATTCCTTATATTAATAGGTATAGACACTGTGATATCTTATGCTTTGATTCGAAAATTGAACGAACCTTTAAACATGGATGTAGGGCAACAGCAAGAAATCACCCTATGGCATAACTAGAAAGATTCGTATAGTCGGCGCGAGTTGAGCGGCTTCTAAAATTGATAAAAATAGTTACCCCTCATACAATTTATCACACACATGTTGCGCCAAATCAATCAAGTATTGTGTATCCTCTAACTGGGTAAATAAATTTCCAACTACTGATTAATATCATTCTTCTATTCTATAATGAGTTGTCTTTTTATGGAAAGTCACATGAGAATCCAGACACCCATGTTTCACGTTTTTTCTACATCTACCAAAATTATAACTTCCATGGTGTGTCAGACGAAACAATTAAATGAAGACTCTTTCCACATACTCTTTGTGATGGACCAATAAAATAGTCGGATTCACTGCCTGGAGGTAACATTCCATCTTGCGATGATCTCATTCATAAATTTATCACAAAGTACTTTCCTCGAGTGAAAGTAACTAAATTGAAGTATGAGATTTCAACAGACTGATTCAAAGTGTTTACATGAAGCATGGTAAAGGTTTAAAGATATGATCCAAATGGACAAAACCATGGTATAAAGAAGGCCTTGCAAGTTTAGTACTTCTATAGATGATTGAACCCATCATGCTATGCATTTGTTGATTTAGCTTCTAATGGACATATTACATTGAAGTTACCTAATGAAATTGTTGAACTATTTGAGACAATAGCAGCTAAAAAAATGCCTTGTAGCCTTTCGAACAACCTACATAGAATAAGCCAGCTGGTATTCAACTATTCATGAGATAGTGCCTTCACTGAATTATCAACACAAATTCCTTCCTAGGAAAAGAAGGTGATGTATTATTTCTAAATCGAAAATTCAACAAATGTGGTGAAAACAAAGTTCTTGATTTGTAGAAATTGAGGGAGAGCTCTCACCCATGAGAAATATCAGAAAGACTCAAATACAATAGAGGAAGTTAACTACAATTAGAACAATCAATATCAAGAAAATAACCCTTATTCAAATACATATAATCCAGGTTGAAGTAATTATCCTAACTTCTTGTGTGGTAATTGTTTACCCCAAAAAATGAGCCAACAGATGTCGGGCCCACTCATGCCAAGTTAAGTACGATTCTGGTGCGTTCTTACCGAAATAATGTTGGTAGCAATGAGAAAATGGGCACAGGAGGTACTTTACGGCGAGAGACAGAAATGTTCAGGCCCCGACGGGTGATACAGAAGCAATCGCGCTAACAACGATCACCAGACGAAAACCAAGCTAATCTATGTAGTAACAAAACAGAAATATGTAGAAGGATAGAGAAAATGTGTGTAGAAGTTGCTATATTGTATGTTGAAATTTGCGTTCATTAAACTTGTGAAGAAAATAAAAAAATATTCAACCAAATGTTTGTATAAATTTCTTGAGAGTTCAAATGTATATTTCGAATATATCATTGTCAAAATTCCAATCAACCATCCAACCCCTTTTTAGTTACAAAGAGAACATATTTATACTGCCTTGGTCGACGTGGTGACCGTTGGATCAGAATCACGTGGCCTCATCTCCCTAATTGAGGTTTCACATCACTATCTATTCATACAATTAATACATTGATAGATGGTCAGCCGCCCTATACAATAGGCTGACACACTGACAAACTTTATTATAAATGTTACATCAATCACTTCTAAGAGATTTTCAAATCTATTACAAGAGACAACGCCGGTTTCATGAGTTTCAGACGAGTTTGAGAGCCTCGGAGAGATCTTTGAGGTGGTTCTCTAAGGGGAGAGTTTCAGCACCTTTCCTTGTTTTCTTAGATAGTGTTTCAGCCTAAGTTGTAGTGCTTCGTTCTTGGGCAGTGCCTCAGCATGGACTTCGACCTTGCAGTACAAGGACTTCAGTTTTGTTTGATTTCTTCATATTTTGACATCATGAGTCTTTATTTGACTTTCTGCCTACGTGGCTTGCTACGTGACACTTTTACTTTGAGTCTCAGAGGTGAGGCGTAACAATAGTCCCCCAAGTCTAGGTATGATTATTTATGTAATGCATGGATTTGAATGTAAAATAAAAAATTCGTAGGGGGTGGTTTTTACCACACCATAATAAAATCTAATTATAATCATTCATGTTATGGTTAGAATTTAAAATATACATGACTTATGCATACCCTCTGTAGGTAATGTTCGACGCGGTTTACTTGGCAATATTTCACCTTTTGGAACAATTCTGGGAAGGGTTACTGAAGCAGAGTAATTCCAAAGTTAAATCTTCCGATGTGCATTTACATATCCGAAGCACTAGCTAAACTGGTTGAAGTACAGAGGGTCAGACCCCCACAGGGCCTCAGAGTTGATAATTACGAGGCACTTCATTTTAATAAATAAATTTGAGAAACACGAGGCGTCCTTAAGTATGGCACCCAAATGATATGCTGTCGTGGCACATTTCCAAGAAAAGATAGTTGAGGCAGTTCGGCTTCCAATACACGCAATCTTCGCCACATTTAAGGTGCAATGATGGCTATTCCCTACGTACCTTGCAAATTTTAAGCGCATGAAGGCGCGTAGGTCAGACGTTTTAATCTTGGCCGTAGGAGACGAAGCATGAGATGCACTGAGTGGCTCAGATTTAAACTTTCAAATGGATGGTCAGATGACCTAGATCACGATCTAATGGCTGGGCTTGAGTGGGTCTGCCTATAAAAAGCAGAAACCCTTGAGAATTTTTTTTACTTTTGCACGAATCTTTACATCTTTCATTCTCAAATTTCCCAAATCTTCAAGTTTTTCTAAGAACTTTTCAAATTTTTCTTTTTGAAATTCTCCTAAGTGTTCTTCTTCTTCGAGTTTTTTTCCTTTCTTCTTGTTACTTTCGCGAATTTCAATGTTCATTCTTCTTCATCATCTTAAGAAACTCATAAGTATTGTAATTTTTTAACTTGTAAAAGTTTTGAAATAGCTTGTAAATCGATGGCCTCTTCAACATCTACTGGGAACACGTAGACCCTAGCGAGATAGCTAGTGAACTGGGAGTACAAATAACCAACACAGCTAACCTCGTCAGAGCCATTGAGGCTGGACGAGGTGCCTCAATTTTAGGAGGGTAGAAGAGATGATGATATAGCCTGGGGGCAGCCAAAATCCCTTCTTCCGTAGATCCTACCTACCTACCTCGCAAATCTTAAGGAAAAGTATAGGATTTCTTACGACATCGAACTCCTTTCCCTATCTTGTAACGAGCGAACCTACTATCCTAGGCAAGGCTGCATCACCGTTAATGAGATTTTGTTGAAAGCAGGCTTCGCCTGCCGATCCACCCATTCTTCCAAACTATCCTCAGGTTATACGGGCTGGCCCCTACCCTGCTCGTTCCTAATTCATGGGCCCAATTGGTATGTTCTTACTTCCTTTGGAAGGAGGCCTCCTTGGGCAAGGACATGCCTTAGCACGTCTTCCAGACAATATACCAACCTCGATCCTTAGAGAAATGGGACTTCATGGGGTGGTATTCTCTGTGTCCTTAGGGGTCGCACTCCCCCTTTGTCCTAGGCCTGCCCTTCTTCATCAAAGGATGGAAGGAGACATGGTTCTGGATCAGGGGAAGGTGGCAAGAGTATGAGGGTGACATCGTCCTACAAGTTAAAGACCCAACCTCTACTCCGACACCCATGAGTGCATTCCTTGCTTCTTCGATTTTTCGAACTGACGAGGTCTGATGCTTACATTTTTTGTGTTTCTTTTGCAGGGTCAGTTGAACAGTTCAAGTTTACGAGAGTGACTGGGATACTCTCACTGAAGTCTACAAGAAATCTTCATCTACACGTGACTTTGGCTGTTTGATCCAGTCGAAGTGCTTTTTTGAAGACTTCTGCTTGATGGCAAGAAGGGGTAAGATGTCATTTCACTCTGCCATTTTCTTGATTTTTTTTGTAGAATTTTGCTGACCCTATTCATTTTTGCCTGTAGAAAACTTCGAGAAGAGGAGGCACCCCACTCTTGATATGGTGACGATCTTTGCCGCCACTTCCACCTCAGGAAAGAAGGGGCTAAAACCCTCATATGCTGGAAGAAAGTTGTGAGGGACAAAATTGAGAAGGTCAGCAAAGATACTGCCTCTCAGGAGGAAGGACGAGCCCCTATTCTAGATAGGGAAAAACGGTTTCGAGGAGGAACCAGAGAAGAGGTTCAGAATCCTAGACCCGATGGGGTAGGTGGTTCCAAAGATGTTCCTCCCCCTCTTTCTGAGGTCCCAACGGGGGAGAAGTTATTGGGCAACTCAATTACTATAACCTCTGAAGGACAAAAGAGGCCAACTATTGTGGAGCCCCAGAGGCAAGAACCCACAAAGAAGGCAAGGACTACAAATGACTTCACCACTTTGGATTCTCCAAAGTAAAAACTTGCCTTGAAGAAGAGAACAGAAAAATTGGCTCCAGAAGCCATCAGCCTTCTCCCTTTAGAAGTACAAACAGCCACTGCCATATATCACAAGTACTGGATGGAGAGGTGACAGAACTACGTTGAGGTAAGCGATGCTGTCGACGTCTTTGCAACGATAGTGAGCCAAGCTGGAAGGGCTTCAGCCCTCTTTGAAAACCTTTAAAGTAAGAATCGGGGTTCGTGAATAAAGCCTCTCAAGCTGAGGAGACTTCGAGCAAGGCTAAGGCAGAGGTAGAGGCCTTGAAGAAGAAACATGAAGAAGAGTCAGTGAAGCTCATTTCTGCCTTAGTAGAAATTGAAACTTTGAAGAATGAGGTCTATCTACCGAAAATCGAGGTGGCCTCTCTTACTAAGCGAGTGGAGACTTCTGATGCACATTAGAAGCTGGCAGCCAAACCTTGGAGAATGTAATAAGGAGAACTTTGCCTTGAAGAGGCAGGTGAGGCTCCCAAGTGGCTGTTTTAACTCAATAAATGGAGACTATTAGGAGTGATGCTGAACTTGCCAGCACTAATGCTAAGAAGATGTTCCTTGCCAACTTTCACTTGACCGAGGCATATCAAAGTTTTGCCAAGTACTAGCGAAATTATGCATACACTGGTATAACAGAGTGGCTGGAGGTCAACATTCAGGGCATCAACACTACTCAGTTGAGGTCAGTCTTCTTGGGAGAAGGAGAGGAGGACCCTAAGCCTCAGACTCCGCTGAGCGAAACCAAGTTATTGAACTTGAAGATGATGCACCTGAAGAAGCTACTGCTATTGAAGAAGTGGCTTCCAATGCCATAATTCCATTTGGGGCTCCTCAACCCCGACCATCTTAGAGCTTAGGACTCCAATTGTACTTTTTTATATTTTTTATCTAAGTGTAATGACTTCAATGAATGAAGTTCTTCTTTTCTTTAGCACTTTTGTTCATTTACTTTCTGCACCTTACTACTTCTGCTTTATATTGATGTGCATTTTCTGATTCAAACCACTTGTACTTCAACAATTACATCGAACTTAAAGCAACATCAAACTTATAATAACATTAGACGTAAAATAACTTTCAAAGTATGATAACATCAAACTTAATTATTGAAGTTTCAACAACATCAAACCTGCAGCAAGGTCAGACTTATGCAAAATGAATCTTAGCAATAATAAGACTTACAAATTTTTTACAAGTGTGGGTAGGTCTTACATCTTAACAAAGTTCGGAACTTGAACATATCAGACTTTAAAAATAAATTTAACTGAAGTTCTCTTAACCACTTCTGAAATTGTTTAACTAGATAATCAAACATATGAGATCAGATTTATGTAAGATCTAAGTAACATCAGACCTTTGCACATAGTACTTCGATAATAGCTCAAACACTAAAATTTGTCCAAGTGCTAAAAGGTCGTGTACCTTCGTAAATCTCCGAACTCATGTACATTGATATGTATGAGCTGAGGCTCTTTAGTACTTGAGTACTTCAGACTTTAGTCTGGCTTTGTAATTTATAATTTACACAAGTGTAAACAATTCGCTTTGCCTTTCACTTTCCTTAGCATGGGTTGAGTAGTTCGCTCATACTGAGGCTTCCCTAACAACTTTAGTAATTATGGGCATGTGCCACACGTCGCGAGTTTAGAAATGGTCCTCTTTGGGATTCAGCACCTCTTCGAAGTGAGCATGCATCTCTTTATAGGGACGGATCATCTATAAGAGGCCTCCCCTATGAGTCTTTCTCATTAGGAAGTTCTTTTTATTTTGAGAACTTTATTTCCTTCGTATGGGGTTGTGCGGTTCTCCATTTTGAGGCTTCCTTAGCTTTAGCTAAGGGCATGTGCAACACTTTGCGAGTATGAGGTGGTCTATGTGGGATCCAGTCCTTCGACAAGATGTTCACGCTTCCATGTATGGAGGTGGCTCATCTATGCAGAAGCATCCTCCAGGGCTTTAGCTTTTTGGGGGGCATCTTTAACTTATGAACAATATGATAAAAGTCACTCTCATTGAATCTCAAACTGAATATACAAGATGTTTACATCATTGATAATACTTACGTAGATGTTCTACATTCCATGGATGAGGTTGTGCCTTTCCATCCATATTCTCAATTCTATAAGTTACAGGCCGAACTTCGTTACTGATGCGATAAGGACCCTCCCAGTTGGGACCAAGGGTTCCTGAACCATGCACTTTAGGGAATGGAAATACTCTTCGAAGTACTAATTCATTCAAACGAAATGACTTTTTTTTCACTTTCGAATTGTAATATCTAGTCATTTTCCTTTGATAAACAGCCAATTTTGCTTGATATTCGTCCATCCTTTCTTCAAGGAGGTCAAGTTCACATCTTCTCACCTCATCATTAGTTATTTTATTGAAATGTATTCGATGAGGACACGACAGACCCACTTCAACATGGCTCATAACCTTGGCTCCGTAGGTCATAGAGAATAGAGTCTTTCCTGTAGCAGTTCTACTCGTAGTTCTGATAGCCTAGAATACTTGAGGTAGTTCATCAACTCATGCCCCTTTAGAGGCATCCAATTTCCTTATCAGTGTATACTTGATCGTTTTGTTAACAGCTTCAACCCGCGCATTTACCTGGAGATGATGTAGGGAGGAAAAATGCTTCTTGATGCCCAGCTCCTCATACAAATTTCTAACCTTCTTGTTGTCAAACTGTCTACCATTGTCTGATACAATTGAATGAGAAATTTCGAACCTGTGCATGATGTTATTTTATAGGAATGTAAAATACATATTTTACATCTTTATTTAATGCGCTCATATGACTATTTTATGCCTAAATGTACTTAGTATTCTCATATTTTGGTTTAGGTGGCAATTCGATGGATATGGCGTAATTTGGAAGAAATAGGTGAAAATGGACCAAAGTCCA
>CAIGRT010118864.1:0-25304 GCA_903798405.1 Fraxinus platypoda | reverse complement strand
GAAATCCTGGGTCCGCCACTGCTTAGATTCATTGTACAGCATTGGAGTATGGCATGCTATGATATGGTATCCATACTCCCCACTCCTTCAATTATCTTGTTTTTTAGATAGATTCTATCGTATTCTATTTTATCTTCCATTTTTCTTCCTTTAACCCATAATAGTTGAAAAATATGCTTTAATGGTCATGATGTGAAGCTCAGGTGCAAATCTTTTTACTAATTTTGTAAATATACCCACATGCAAGGCATCATGACACATTTTAAATTAGTACATATAAAAGAGAGGCTTGATTTCAATATCTGTACTTATTTACGAATTGTCTCATCTAAAAAACTCAGTACAACAATGCATACGCTTAATTAATTTTCGATACGCTTAATTAATTTTCGATTTTCGTTATATCGTAACTTTATAAAATCGAGCAAAATCATATAAGGTATTCAGATAGCTTCCCGTATAAATGCTCCCTTTGTTTGGTCATCGGAAGAGAATTTACAAGTCAATAAGTCCCATAACCAAGTCTCGACGAGGAGAAACTCAAGAAACAAGTAAAATCTGAAAATTTTGGAAATAAATACTTCTTTTTATTAATTAATTTCATTTGTATTTGCTTTTAACAATACAATTAAACTCCTTATAGCTATACAATGAAGGAAATGCGTACCTTCATCTTAAATGTTACTCTTTCTATTAATCAATCAGCATATGTCAAATAAAAATTAAGTTAACTGCAGCTACAACTACAGTGAGTGGTCTGCCTAATCTCATCCTCCAATCCCTTCTTAAAGGCTATCTAATACCCCCAGTTGTGCTTGCGTCACGAAGAAACTGCACTCAGCAACTAAGCAAATACTTGCTACGTCCAAGCCTGTTAACTCTCCTCGATTAGACATTTATCTGAAAAGATGGGACAAAGCTTGTACGTAGCTGTTGTGTTCGCCCATCAAGGATATTTGTTCTGCTAACATTGCTAACGAACCTGAACTCAAATAATGCTGTGCGACCCGTGCCCTGGAACATAACAACAACAGCGTGATCACATACGTGATTATCATAAACCAAAAAAACATCAATGACTTTTATTTATGATAAAAGGATTCATTGAACAGGGGGCATGTACCTTCTTTGCTTTCTCTTGTCAACGCATTCAGATAAACGGCAGTCTTCTAATCTTGAAATCTGGCTTAATGTTGACAGCTATTCATGAAACGCCTCACCCTTTGCCGCCAGATACGATTTTGAGGGAACTACAGACTTGAGTACATTGTAAAGAGATGAGTCCATTTTGCTGCATGTCGGACAAAAAAGAAATTTAGAATTAGGCCATTCAGTGATGGCATGTATACAAACCAAAGTCGTAACTCAAAACATTATCTTATATTTATAACAGCTAGAAACGTGTAATGCACTTGCATCTTTGTGCGATCAATAACAAGGAAGGCAACATTTGGAGCATAACCACAAATGAAAATCAGGATCTCAAACCTCATACCTTCTTTAAGAGATGGGAACTTTTTGGTGGTTTCATCTTTAATCTTTCAATCTTTCTTTCACAATGACTAACTAGTTTTCCCAGTTTTATCGTGCTTGCTGAGGACTCTAGCATCTCCAATGCCAAATCCACAGTGCTTACGGACCCCATTTTTTATCCTAAAGCAGCAGTTTCTTTAGCATAATAGCACATTCCATGTTGAGCAAGAACAGACAGACATCTGCAATTGATCATCGCAAGAACTATATGAATGTGATTTCTCACAACAAATCATTTATGGCTCCAGAAAATCCTGCATTAAAGCAAAAAATTCATTATGCACTTCACATTCATCATAAAAAATAAGCTCATGTTTGGTACCGATTAAAATCTAAATTTTAATCGCCCCTGTTTGACACCCATTTTGTTTGAAAAATAATTTTTGGAATAGTGATTGATGGAAGATTATGTGATTAAAAAGAAAGGAGAATTTTTGAGTTTATGTATAATGTTATTTTATTAATAGAATGTGTAGTTGAAATAAAGAAAGAGAAATAGATTGAGAAAAAAATGGGTGTCAAACAGGGGCCTAAGTCAAAGTCAGCAATTAATTTTAACCACGTATTTTATAGGTCCCACAACTTTTCAACCACACATTTTATCAACTTCTATCAAAATCTACTAATAATCTAATTTTAATCCCCACCAAACGGGGGCTAAAAGTAGAAATAATGGGTGAACACATACGCGTAATGCCGCTTGGCAGTCTTTAAGTAATAAATCAGCTTCTGAAATTAAATTACTCATTCCACGTGCAAGATTTAGAGCTTGCCAAGTATTTTTCTCTTCTGAGGTAACATACTGTTTCAAATCCTCGCGACGACGGCTACACATATTTTTCCACGTGTCTGGTAAAGAATCAATTACACCATCAGGTTCAGGGTTAGTGAAGGACTTCAGTCCCCTAATGAAATCCATGCGGCTACACTCATCCATCACTTGATACCCTCTTGGAGCACCCTCCTCATGTTTGGATAGAGAATCTCCTACCTCCTCTTGATAACCTAATACTGTATTAGCATCAGATTTACTTCCTAATATTTTCTGGTCAATAGGCAGTATGTGCAAAGAATGTTGGAATTTATCGCCACCGACAGGATTCAAGTTTGGTAGTAAATTTTGAATTAGAGACTTTCCTTCTGCATTGGTAAAATGACCATACGATACTGTTGTAGAAAATAGTTCTCCTTCATTCATAACCTCTGTCTCAGGGATGAATGATAATTCTGGCTCATAGTAAATATCAAGTGATTTACGTGTATCATCTATAAGAGAATTATCAACTCCAGCAGGAAGCTGACAACTTTTCTCCAACTTGTCTAATTCAAAATGATCAATTTGCTCGGTTGGATGGCAACAGCTTTCAGTAGGCAAACAGTGATTGGTTAGGGATCTTTTCGTTTCAAGTGCATCACCATTAATACCATCAAATATTTCCCCCGAGACTACAGAAATCCTCTCACTGAAGCATTCCCCTTCAGAATCAGAAAGTACTGCATCAATCTTATTCCAATTATTTCATTGAGTGACTGCTATTGGGGAGTGAGAGGAATCAGAAAACTACCAATTAGTACCAATTTGTGCACATTCACCACCATCCTGAGTTGAGTGCAATCTCAATACAGCTTCCTTCTTTGCCTCGATAGTGTCAGCTTCACCATCCTTCACATATGTATTTTCTGTTTTATTGTCATTTATCTTGTCTTCCTGAACTAATACTTCCACCACCCTATGGTTTTCTGCCATCAAAATCAAAGATTTGAAAATCTCCTCTTCTGCAAGCTCAGAGAGGCGAGAAGGGTGACCCCAAGGGATTATTTTTGGTAGGATTTGTGCCCAGCATCAAGATCAAATAGAAGAGGACTATATGTCGTCTGCATTTCACTACCTGGATACGGTTATAGTTACAAAGTGAAATCAAGAAATTTAGGCTTTGTTGCTTTATGCAGGTATTTGAATGTTATGAATGAAATATACTTTTAAGAAACTGAATTGTACACCATTCAAAATGATCCAAGTATTTTATGTCTATTCAACTCAACGTGGAATCCTGATGCATTCCTGTAAGGTACAAGGAAATATTTAATTTTATTGAAGCCGTTTTTACAAATTACCAAGCACAAAACTGAGATTTGATCCTGAAACAACTTGTTAATGTTGGCCAATTGTTGGTATTTAACGTCTAAAATTATGCCATACAACAATTCCGTCAGCCACGTGCACATTATGCAGTTTCCATTGACAGAATTGAGTGGAGTGACTAACAAGGTAAGAAAAATGAAAGTTTAGTGCTGAATTTGTAACAAAAAAGATAAGAGTGGCCAAAATAGAACCCACCAATAAGTTGAGTGTACAAACAGATTTTTAATCAAATAAAATTTAATATTCTAGTAGTGTATTTATATTTGTAAATGCATGCAAATCCTTGGAATCTTTTCAGAGATTTATATTGAACCCTTGGATATAAATAAGGGAGCATTATAGGAGCTCAAAGTTATTTTTGTGTTATTGTCTGAAGCAATTCTGTAAAAGGAAGAATTTATTTTTGAATGATTGTATAGGAAACAAAGAAAGTTTCAGGCACAAGGTACAGAAATATGGAGAAAATAGATTTTGTGAGTATGAATTACCTTCCCTAGGAGATTGGCCTTGGCACCAAAGCTGGAGATGCATGATGGTTTTGCGAATGTCTCCTTGACAGGAATTATTCTACCACGAGAGGATGAATTACAGCTTTTTCTGCAGCAAAAACCTATGAGGGTATCAAAATGTAGTTCCAAATGAAGAAATTGATGAGAATTCGAAAACGAAAATCTGCAAGTAACTCATACCAAACGGACAAGTCCAAATAGCTCCTTCAGTGATGGTACAGCAAAATTTAACTCTAACCTGTCCAAACTCTTAGGAAGGACAGGATTGTTACCTAAGAGAAATATCCCCAAAATAACTGTTACTTCACTGCCTTAAAGAAGGTCATTTATGACAAAATGCCACCAACAAGACTTCTTACTATTGCTTGTTAAGATCATGGGTTGTTTGGCAGTCTCTGCAAGTTGTTGTATTGTAGATATAAAACCATGATCTTCACTGAGAGTAGCATCCGTATCCTCAAAAAGAATCAAGGTTAGAGTCTCATTCTGATAATTAGCAACTTTATTCTCCCGGAGGACTGATCTCCCTAGCCTTGCACCAGTATTGTGGGAATCTGCATTCTGTGATAAGAGTACTACCTCAATAATTTCATCATCAGAGCAGTGGGACTTTGTAAGGACAGCTGACAAGGACTTTGATAGAGGTCTGTAGTCTGAATTAGTTGAATTTTCAGCTGTGCTGAAACAAAAATTCACATTTAAGATGTTAGTGATTCATCACATTTACAAATACAGAACTCATATTGTCTTTAAACCTTTGAATCATTCCAATTAATAAATTCAACATTTGCGTTAGAGATGCTTCCACATTCAACTTCTAAATAGTTAGCGGTCAAATACAGAATCCATCAAAAAAGACCATAGAACATGTCTGGGAGCACTAGAAATTGTAATTTCTACCGTTAACTATTCAAAATTGGGTCCCACCTGTCTCACATGTGGTCAAAAAGGGCTGCTGCTTTTCAACTTAACGGTACAAAAAGGAATTATTTTGGGCTGAAAAATCTGTTCCAGACAGCCTCTATATTCATCAATTAACGTTAGCACATGAGCATGTCAGAAAAACATTTTAGAAGGTTATAATACAAGAACTGAGCTGCTAGAAATAGTTTCCTTTTTTAAAGAATGATAAGTTTTGGTGTCTTTGCATCATTAGTTCGCGATAGTTGTGAGTCTTGAACCACGGATACAAAATGTTCTAATATGAGAACCTCTGAAGCCCTTTCATTTTGATTAAACACAAGGTCACGTCCCTAAATAGGTGTGATTAACAATCTCCCAGGTTCCAGCATTATGTGCCAATTTAACCAACGCTGTGCATTAATGGCAAAGGACCTCTATTAATTGATAAGACTATAGTTAAAAGACCAATTTAAGTGGTGAAATAACAGAACTCATTTATGAATACCCCAAGCTGAATCCAATAGATACTTGGTAAAACAGCAGGCCATCGAACCCATCCAACATTCTAGGTTAGGTTAACATGCCACCATGAAAATCCAATGGAAAAATAGTCCTACAAGTGTTTCTCATTGAGGATAGTCATTTCTACTATTCCTTTCAAGTTTTAGCAAGAATCTTCCTTTTTTGTTAAAGTTTAATCAATCTATGAACAGTAAAATTATTTTGATGGAATATTAATATACCAGAAAGAGTATTTATTGGCAAGAAAAACTAAAGAAACTGTAAGGATGTGTCTCTACTCTTGCTTTAGTAAACAGGATGGGTTTTAAATGCAAGATTAATGATAAAATACAGACTAACCATTGGTGCCAATGTGATTCCACAACCTCACCAAATTTTTGCTTTACAAGAGCTCAATTTCGCCAATCTGATGAGTTGATCTAGCAAAAAATAAAAATCAGACTTAGATCAAGAAAAAAATCAGACATAGAATGAGAATTTGAGTAAATGGAAGGCTTGTCAAATTTAGATGAGTTTATTTCAGTTTAGTATAAGTTTTGACTTAAATTAGGTCTTCATTCCTTAGTTTTAGTTTCCTAATTAAATTAGACTTAATTAAACACTTTTTTCATTAGACTTGATTGTTGAATAAATAAATAGTTTCTCCTAAATTCTCTCTTTTCTCTCCCCTTTTTTCTCTCTCTTCATCCTTTCTCTTTTCTTCTTTCCCTCTTTCCCCTTTTTCTATAATTCAGGTTCTAAATGTCCACTGTCACTTTCTCTCTGACATATACGTCCTTGCTCCACACTTGGAACATGATTTAAATTGATTAACCCCTATAACTTCTTAAAGCTTAGGGTAGAAAAAGAAAATGAATAGTTGTAGTTGCAAGCACTACTGTGTAATCTAACATTTCTTGTCATTCTTCAGAATTCTTCTTTTACAGAATCATCTCAGGTATTCTTGTATAGTTATAGCTATTGACCTAAACTTGTTTAATAATAACAAAAACAGGTATATACTCGCAGCAGAGTTTGGAGGTTGCTGGTCTCCTTGTTTTCATCAGGGGATTCAATGTGGATTGGCTCTTTTTCTGCCTTTTTCTGCTGTGATCTTTCCAAGTCCTTTAGAAAGAAATCAGACTGTCAAAAAAAAAAAAAAAATCCAAAAAATTGAATCATTGAAGAGTTAAAATGTACTCTTCATTTTATCAACTTAAAATTTCTAGAATTTGAGATGTAAACTCAAGCAGCATAGAACCATTCTTCTTCTGCTTCATTTTGCTGGGGTCAGTCTGAAGGTAGGAGGACATTTGTAGTAAGGTGTTCACTTACTAACTGTAGCTGGAGAAGTTCCATCACCCGCTTGCTTGTCTGGAATTTCTTTACCATTTGGTTTAGCCTGAAATATAGAAAATTTAGCTCTTGTTTGGTCCCCATTTTATAAAACTCATTTTTAACCCCACATTTCATGGCACCCACAACTTTTATCATATTTTCAATCATACATTTCATCAACTCTAAACAAAATCTACTAAAAATCTGATTTTTAGCTCAACCAACAGGGGCAGGAGTTAATACAGCAGAATTCACAAACAGCGACTATTTTGGTTTTATGTAAATTATAGGATTGGCTCCATTTTACTCCAAACATATCCTAAAGAATATGTAAATATGAGGCGAAACTCACAAACCACAACTATTATGGTTTTATGTAAATTATCAGACTGGCTCCATTTTACTCCAACATGTCCTAAAGCATAGTTTTTATTATCGTGCAGAATCCATAAATTTGTGCTTGTCTCTATTCACTCCTTAGAGCACCGTACACATACAAATATCATCTGACAAACTTAACAAGTCCTCTTAATTAACTTCAAATAAACCTGCCACTGTAATTCCATCTGCGTCCCAATGCAATCAAAATAAAATTAATAATATTCTACAATTTCTGTGCACCTTGAGAAGTGATCAATTATATAACTATTAAAACAGCTCAACTACTACAGTCCAAAGAAAAATGTTTATTATGAATCTGCAACACAATAACGAGATTTTGTCTTCACCTTCTGGCTAGAGGATTAGTCAAAGAAGCGAATGGATGCAATGTACAATCCTTGAAGCAAGATGTACAGCAAATACCTTATCAGAAGAAGCTCGTGACTGCGGCGGTGGCCTTTTCACCTTCGAATTGGCCTTTCCCTTTCATTTTTTGCCATTACTACACCATTCCTCTTCCTCAAAATCCTTACCTTCCTCAAATTCATCACCCTCGCAATTTCCAGCTTCCTTGACTGAACCCTCTCTGTGTGGAAACAGCGTCGACTGAACCAATCGCCGCCTGACGAGAGTCCCCTCCATAGCTGAATTGGGGTTTGATGGTGGAGGAGAAGAAGGATTTGCAATTGGAGAAGCGGTTTTGCCGCGCAGTGAATTCTTATAGGGGGTACTCGGAGCTGGGGAGTAAAAGGTAAATAATTGTTTTTTGGGTGAAAATAGTAATTTTAACTAGTAGGTTGGATGCGTTTTGTGGGAGGATACATAAGTCGAGGATGGCCGTGTCAAGAAAACAAATTTAGGGACTTGAATTGCATATTGGCTATAGTTTAGGGACTATTTTCGAATTTCCCAAAGAATATTACATGTGAATTATTCTTGTCTCGATGTTCAAGAAAGTTTGCCACTGTCGGATGAACGCTCTCTCTCTCTCTCTAACAGTGCAGCTGGAATCAGCTCCAGACCAGTGAAAAATCTAAACCCTAAAACGTGAGAACAACCATAAAACGCCAAGAAATCCACCTTTTCAGTTTTCCCTGCAAAAAGGCCTTTCCTTTCTCTCGGGTTAAAGCAGCAAAAGAACCCATTTTTCCCATAAACGGAGATAAATCCTTGTTCTTGAAAATGGCTAACAAAAACCCATTCACCATTCCCATTTTCTTCCTCTTCTGCTTAACTACATTACTCTCTCAGACAACCTCAAAGTCCACAATAGAGCCATTCCAACTCCGACACCTGCAGTGCCCTTGTGGGCTACACTCTCTACACCGACCTTAAAGTTTCAGAGGTCGCTTCACTTTTTTCCGTCGACCCCATTTCGCTCCTCCTTTCAAATTCCATTGACATCTCGTACCCCGATGTTGAAAACCACATACTCCCATCTCAACTCTTCCTAAAAATCCCTATCCCCTGTTCCTGTGTCGACGGGATTCGTAAATCCTCCACGACTAGCTATAAGACCCGCCCTTCTGACACCCTTGCCTCCATCGCCACCGCTGTCTACGGAGGACTAGTCTCGGCCGACCAGATCAACGAGGCCAACCCTGACGCGGGTATCTCTGACCCTTCTGTGCTTAATGTAGGGACTAAGCTTAATATTCCACTCCCCTGTACTTGTTTCAACAATAGTGATAACAATTTGCCGGCGATTTATATGTCTTATGTGGTGAAACCTGTGGATACACTGTCGGGGATTGCTGCTCGGTATTTCACCACTCTGAGTGATCTTATGAATGTGAATCAATTGGGGAGCCCTGCTATTAAGGAGGGTGACATTCTTGCCATTCCCTTATCTGGTACTGATTCTATTCATAGTTTGGTTTGTTCGATTGCTGTTGTATGTGTTGCTTTTGAAAGATTAGTTATGTATATTGGAGTTGAATGCATTAATTGTAGAACAACTTTATTAGCAGTGAGATTTGAGTCACATAATTGTTATTACAATTCAAATGCAATTCGTGATTGACGTCGTTGTCCAAGTGTAGAGCTGACATTCTCATTCTAAGATAAAAGAAAACCCCCAACAATCTTAACAAGTTCTTCTACACTTTCTGCTATGTTTATGGTCACTGAGAGATAAAATGCAAGCCTTTTCGAGTTGCTGAAGAATTCAAATATGTAGAGTACTATGAAATTATGAAGAATCTCAATTGTGTGTGCATTGCTATGAAGTATAACCTTTTGTACGATAGGGTTCAAAATTGTTATGCTAACATTCATATCTGTTGTAACCATACCTTTCATTTAATATCAGTGATTTCTGGAGATCCTATTTTGGCTCATTAGGTTATTATTTTTGTTTATGTAGTGCCTTTTATGAGTAGTATCCGTGTAGCATTGTTGTCCTACGCAATTTTCCTCCACTTCTGTCAAGAATTTGTTCCCAATTCAAATTTGTCCGCTTAAGGGTAATTGCACATTTTCCTTTTGGAAAAGAAATTTAAATTTCCTGCTTTTATTTTATCACCAGTTCATCTTTGGAGGCATTTTTTTACAGTTTTGGATTCATTATTTTTAGGAAACTGAAAATGCCACTGTAGGTTCCATGTGTTAAAGATTCATCAGTAGAATTTACCCTCAAAACTGGCTTGTAAGTGGAGGATATGTCCTTATAAGCCCACAAAGCAAGATTTAACTTAGTTGCATGGTACTCAATAAGTTGTAAACTCCACCATATATATTCACGGGGACCCATATTCATAGCCCCAACTTCACAAAACCAGCCTTCTATGGAAAGTAGCCCTCCCAAGATCGCCCCTATTAAAAGAATCATTAGAAGAAAATTGGGTAGAATTCTTCATTAAAACCAGCTTCTAATTAGAAGACCTAATTTGTTTATCAACCCACTAAGTCAGAAACTGAGCTTCAACGTACTGTGGGACTCGGTTAGGGTCATTACACCAGTAAAATGTTGGTATAGATTTTGTTCGTTCTTTTCATTTGACATAGTTGCTTTTATGGATAACGCTTTCTACAGTCTTTTAGTGGATGTCTGTTAAAAATTGCGGTTTATGATAGAGCAGTAGAGCTGATACTTTGATCAATGTAGATGGCACATTAGAGAACTCATTAAATGTTTGGTAGAGATTTTGTTCGTTCATTCCACGTGGCATAGTTGCTCGTGATTTTTATGGATACGCTTTCTATATTCTCTTAGTGGATGTCTGGTAAAGATTGGGATTTGTGATAGAGTTGATACTTTGTTCAATATGCAGAAGGCACATTAGAGACATTTAATGTCTCTAAAGTTTATTTTGTTTTCATAATTCGTGTTCAATGAATCAAATAGTTCAAAGAATAAAAGAATAGATAAGCAAGCTAAATGATGTAACAGTAGGATTTTCATTTTATACAAGCAGAAAAGCTTGGTTTATGTATGTTGGAAACTGGCGATTATGACAAATTTGTAAATGACTCCATGTAATGCATTTTGCAGCCTGTGCATCTAATTTTCCAAAGTACGCTTCGGATTATGGCTTGTTTGTACCGAATGGGAGTTATTCTATAACTGCAAGTGAGTGTGTGCAGTGTAGTTGTGGGCCAGGGAGCCGCAAGTGAGTGAGCAACTTCAAGTAGACATATGCCTTAAATCCTCCCTTTTCCCCGTGATTAAGGTAATTTTATTTCTATACAAGGGAATTATCTTACAGACTTCTTGTATTATTGCAGTTTATACTGCATGCCAGCTTCATTGTCAGTTTCTTGCTCGAGCATGCAATGCAGAAATAGTAATCTCATGCTAGGAAATGTTACCACACAACAGTCGAGCGCTGGATGCAATGTGACTTCTTGCAGTTATGGTGGCTTTGTAAATGGAAGCATCACCTCCTGGTATGCTTATGCTTCTAAACTGGTACTTTGACCTTAAATTTCTGTTCTGTGAGAATAGTTATTTCTATGGACCTCTGGTTTTTTTGGATATGGAAAAATGGAAGCTTTCTCCTTTAATTCTTCTTTGCCTTATTGTAGGTTGTACTCATCTCTTCAACCTAGATGCCCAGGTAAATGTCAATCAAATGCTATTCCTTTGACTATTTCACCCCTTCATTTTGTCGTAATCCCGAGTTTTTTTGTGATTTAAATTGTAAAAACAACTTAGTTGTAAACTTCTTCACTATTGTTGGATTGTGCAGCGCCTAATCATATACAATTATCCTCTCGACCATGAATCAACGTAATTGGGTATTCCATAAGTGTATTAGGCGACCCTAATATTCCTACTGTATAAAGGATTTTAAGGAGTCTGCTTTTGTGTGTGTGAGACGCGCAAGGAAAAATCTTGTAGCCCTCTCCATTGTGGTGAAAACCTGCTTTGGAGGTGTACAGGGTTTTCATATCGAGATTTAACCACTACAAATCTCTGCAGTCGCTTTAATCATTTTTATTTTCACGGTGATTATTATTTCTATCGTAAGAAGGAATCAGGGCTTAATCCTTAACAAGAAGTAGTAGTGATGAAATACTTATTTTGGTTTCAACACATGATGCTCTGTTGAGACAACAGATCTAGTGGCACGTTTGGCAATGTGGAATTATACCATACTGAATAGTATTAAATAAGAAAAAGAAGTTCATAATATGGTATATTATACTGTTTGGTAATGATCTGAATGCTAAATATCAAACATGCACTAGATCATTACAGTTATCCTGAAGATGCTTAATTTTTCTCAAAATGCTGCTAGTTAAATGGACATGTCACTTGCGACCATTGTGTTCATGATTTTTTTTAATTCTTTTCTGGATTGAAATACAGGATCACAGCAATTTCCGTCACTTATTGCTCCACCTACAGTAGTTCCAGATTCATTATTTGCACCGGCCCCCTCACCTTCTGAGTCTGGTGGTTTTCCAACAACGACACCAAAGCCTTCTGTGGTGCCTTCCTCTGGTGCAGGTATAGGATTTCCACCCGCAAATGGACCAGCTGGAAGTGCCTTGGGTTCCTCTGATGCTTGTTCCTTGATGAACAATTTATCTAGTTTTTCAGCCATGCTTACTTTAGGTCTGGTTTTCAAGTTTATAATGTCTATTCCATTGTAATTTCTTCAGTTTTGGTGAACGATTGGACCTTGTTTTGCTCGGTTTTTACTTTCTCTAAGGTCCTAACACTTCGTGTTGTACTTAAACAATTTATTGCTGTCATTGCACAGTTTTTTTGATGCTGCCAACTGATGATTGCTAATTATTCTTTCTTCGTATTAGTTTTTCTGAACCAGGCAATTATTTTCAGTGGTGAACATTTCTTCATGGTCTTTATCCGCGCTTATCCTGTTCGAATTATTCTCGTTCTCTTACATGATTCTATGACAAATGTGCTGGTTTCTATTCGAACTACTGATGTTTTGAACAGAGAATGAAAGAAAGTAGAATAATTAAGAGTTGATATAAATACAAGTACACACGCATAGTGGGGTGGAGATGGGGGGATGGGGGGACGGGTCTTAAGTTTTCATAGCTCTTGCTGTAGAGAATTGATCTGAGGAATATGGGATTTTCCAGTAGTTTCAAATTTGTCATTATAAACGTTGGCTGATGTTTTTATGTCCACCACAGGCAATTCATGGGCCTTTCCTTCATGGTATGTTAACATATCAGAGGTTGTCTTCTCTTTGCTTTTACCCCACACCACTGAGTAAAGTCCGAATACTATGATGATTGCTCCAATTAAGCTGCAATTACATTCACAATAAGGGCATCAGTTAGATTGTTCAACTCGAACCCAACTCACCAGTTAGCTCCGGGTCCGGTTCTGGGAAAAAAATGTCGACCCCTATTCCTAGGACATATGCGTTTATGCTTTGATCAAGCATATTTGATGTGCTAGACTAGAAAAAAAGAATGAATTTGAGCAGAGCATATACCTCCCAAGGTGAACTTGTTCAGACAAAATAATGGCTCCTAGAACAGCTGTGATTATCATGCTTAGGGGGCTAAACGCTGTCACAAACACTGGACCTCGTACCTTGTTCACAGTACTTTGCATGTAATATGCAATTCCTGAGCAGACAATCCCCTAAGGACAACATAGAATTATCATGAATATATAATCAAAATCAGAGCCCCGACTCTCAAAAATTGTTATATAAAGGCTTCGTGATAGTCATAAACTAAGATGGGATCCAGTATTGTGCAAATTTTACTCACGGAATAGGCTGCAGCTAGAAGCCTCGAGTCGAAACCAATAGCCCAAGCACTCTTATGGCGTTCCATTACCAACGCCACCACTCCACCTTCCACCATGCCCATGAAACAAACTAAAGATGTAAGGGAGAGCTCGGCTGGATATTCCTTCAACGTCTTATTCTGCTCAATGTATAGATGAAAAAATGAAGAGAATTAGGATACTCCACCTGCTAGGTTACACGGTGATAATATTTAAGAAAAAATTGAAGAGAAGATACTTACTTGAACAATAAAGAAGGCGGACCATCCTACAATACACGAAATCAACATGATCGTGCCACTAACCCAATGTTCATGATCGGCTGAGTCAGCAGTGGGTCCATGGTGATGGTGGCTACCACCTTTCGAGTACCCTAAGATATCGACGATAGGGCCTTTATACAATGTCATGAACATTGCTCCTGAGACTGTTATTACTGTTCCAATTATCTTTGCTAGACTATGTATCTGTTTTGGGTTTACCTTCTCCAACCTATGAGGTAAATAAATTATTAGGCCGTGCCGTGAATTGACCAGCCGGGCTCGACCGGTTTTAACAGTGGTGAATGAAGTGATACCTGAAAATAATTGCCATGATGAAGGTGATGGCAGGGAGAACATTGACAATTGCTGATGCAAATGTTGCAGATGTGGACTTCATTCCAACGTAGTACAAGTTTTGATCCAACACTGGCCTAAAAATACGAAAACCGAACATTTTTTTCAATCGCTTAATTATTATTTTTTATGTATTTGTTAAGTTAAATTGGACATAACTAGACTAAACATGTCTAGTTCAATTGATCGTCGTATATGAGAAGTGTTAAGGGAATTACTCAAGAAAAGCTAGCAGCATTATCTTTAGAAACACTGATAGTGTCATCTTTGGCCTTGTTTTCCTGCAAAAGGGTATTCAATAGTATGATTAATTAATTTAATAATTATCAACAAAAAATAAAAACAAAAAATATTATCCTCGTACAATATGTCTATGAATCAAATTTAGAGAAAAAAATTCGACTAGATATACGTAAATGAACCTTTCAAGAAAAAATGCGAAGGGAGTGAAAACTAGTGCGGCCACAGCATGGCGGTAGACGACAAGAATCCAATGACTAAATCCGTGCTTCAAAGACACCATGGTAATTATATACATTCCGGCATAGCCGAATTGCAAAGATATCATGGCCAAGTAGGGTTTCATCTTATTGAAAGCTAAACACATCATCCCCCATGAGGTTTGGTCTCCCATCTTAGTACTCTTTAATTTCTCTTACACAACTATTGCATGGAATGAACATAAATGGGAAATCCTATGGCCTTTTATACACGAAGCAAGAAAAAATGTGCGTATATGCGCGCGCGCGTTCTTGCTCGAGTGTGTGTATGCATGGTGACACTAACTTTTTAATCCTCTTTCAATATTCCTAATCCATCAAACTCCAATACTACCCATACTTCAAGCAACAAGAATCATTGGCATAAATTATAGAAAAAAATGTTCCAATAAAGATAAAGAGTTCTCTTCATTGGAGAAATGATTTCTATTTTTATATATTATTTGCGAAGTGGAGTTTGAATGTATTGACCATCTAATGTTATTAGAATTTGGTGCTATGTGATGCAAAAGTAGGGATATTAATGGTAGATGAGTGGACACCTTTTCTTGAAAATGGTATGTATTCACCCTTTTCTAATTATATGAGGTTGCTTTGAATGATTTGCTTCCTACCTAATGAAATTGAAAAAAATTAGTATGAGTTCGAGTGAAGTATTTTTCATTGTAGAGTATGTTAAGTATACGTTTAAAATTAGTCCATTTTCAACTATATATATGTGGAACAGAAACCATTGTTGCTTGATTATGTTCATTCGAGGAAAGTTTGAGAATGTATATACGTACACGTGTGAAATTAGTCAAATTTCATACGTGTGAAATGAAAGTTTAGTATTGTTTGAGTAACATCTAATAATTATACTCGATTGGACAGAATTAGTATTGTTTAGTATTATGCAACCTTTTAAAGAAAAACAAAAGATCCAATAAAAGAAAATAATAAAACTTCTTATACACTCGATTGGACAGAATTGAATAAAAAAAAAACGAGGGGTCGATAATAATACTAATGTCCATCGTAGATATTTTATGGAGCTCTCAATGATGTTTAGTTATATCATTTTTGCACAACTTTTGTTGCGTAGGGGAAATTTTCTTACCCATACCTTAAGGCTTTTGAAAAAAGGTACTTAGGAAAAGGACATTGTTCATAGTATACAAAATTCTTCGGAAAATGCACTAATATTTTGCAAGATCATAGGAGTATAATTAAATGTGTGGTTTTTCTTATTTCAGAAAAAAATGTGGGATTTTCTCGTAACATGATGATAAATTCTTATTCGATTTTAAAAGTTCAAATCGAATGTCTCTATTTTCCATTTTAAAGCTCGATTGAATCACATGTCTAGTATGTTAAGAATGTTAAGAATGTTTGATAGTGTAAAATTGTAGATAGATTAAAGTGTTCTAGACAATATTAAAAAATAAAAGAAAGTCGAAAAAACTCATCCATACGAAGTTAATGTCTAATTCAAAATCAAATAAAAGTAAGTTTGGTGCAATCGTACTAAGATTCCAACGTTGAGTTAAGTTGATTCTCACCTCATCATTGGGAAAAAAAATGGGATTATAATAGAGGGATGTGATTCTGCTTTTATGTGATCTCACCAACAAGAAATTATTGTTTGCTTTCTTGAATTCTTATCATGTCTTCTCAGGGTTAAATTCATCAATGGTCGTCCAACTGTATACTTAGTGTTACCATGACCATTCAATTTGATTTTGTTTCATCATGGTCACCAAGTTCTATACTCAGTGTCATCATGACCACTCAATTTGATTTTATTTCATCATGACCACCCAATTTCATATATCGTTTCAGTATGACCACACAACTTGTTTTCATTATTTTCACTAATTTTAAAAGGGGTAAAATGGTAACTTTATATTATATGTATAAAATAAATTTTAAAAAAACAAAAAATAAAAACTTATTTAAAAAACAACGTTACTTAAAAAATAAAATAAAATAAACACTTATTTAAAAAAATGTTTTTAAAATAAAATAAAACTTATTTAAAAAAACGTTACTTAATAATACAAAATTATCATTTTACCCCTTTTAAAATTAATGAAATTTGTCAAAAAAAAAAGTTGGGTGATCATAGTGAAACGTTGTACGAAATTGGGTGGCCAGGATAAAAATGGGTGACCATGGTACAACAAAATCATATTGTGTGGTCATGATGTCACTAAATATAAAGTTGGGTGGCAACTGATGAATTCTAATAGTAAGCTGACTATGCCACTTATTTTTGTCCACAAAAAGACAGGAAAACAAAACTAGGTTCCTTTGGAAACATAGAACGTAGATTCGGATCTTGCTTATTTGTTTTGTCTTTTCAGTTTTTGTGAAAAATGATATTTTCTTGAATTTATCGTTGATTAATGAATTGTCGACATGATTTGACTCGAATAACAAAAGTTGAGGTTTGAAGACTTAGAACTCTCGTATTCAGTTTGTAAAAGTTTAGTTGACGTTGTATTAATGTTGTCACGTGGGGGGCTTTAACTTGTTTTGTTCAAAGACTTCTATAAAAGCTTTTTCGTGAAGTTGAATAGTTACTTCCACCCTTTTTTCTCACTCGATTTGAGTGTCGGGTGGCAATTGTCATTGAATTTCACAAGGTCAGTTTTCCTTGAGTTACTCGTAGAAACAAAGAGTTAGTTCAGTTCAATTGAATTGAATTATTATTACAGTAAAAAAGTGCCAAATGCAGTTTTTAACATGAGTCGAACCAATCGACTTGTTCAATTAGAGAAGAAAATGCTTGATCTAAGGAGTCTATCCTCCCAATGACATAACATGTAATAAATTATCATTTTAACAGTACCATTTAACTTTGTTTAATATTACATGTGATGAATCCCACACGTACCATCTAATGCACAACTTTTTATCAATTAAAAATATCCCAATCGTATTTTGTCGATCAAGAAATAATTGACAGCCACGACATTCAAGTTTTGGGTTTTTTTTTCGGGAGAATAGAATCACAAACTTAGTCAGCAAGAATCGGCGGAACAGATTAAGAAAAATAGTCGGAATATTTTCATGTCTTCTCGTGAAAATGCAAACATACTTTTTATCAATGCATTTTGTACGACCCACGATTATAATTAACTTATTATCCACATATTCTGTTGACCACAAAAAATGCGCAAATAGATACCGGGTCCACTCGCGTCTTGGTAAACTAATTCCGACACGTGTTGATAGATTACTAGTCGAAAATGTTGAGTTTGAATGTGTGAGAAGCTTTTGACACGATACAAATATGTTCGGGATCCGGTAAATAATAAAACAACAAAATATGATAATGAACGATTAACAAAGTAAACACCGAAATTGCACAATTTTCTTTTTCAAAATTACAACATAAAAAAGAGAGTATGTTTGCGTTATCGATCTCCCATTTTTCCAACCCCTATTTATAATATTACATGTACAATAATAACCATTGGATGAGGGGACACGTGACATTATCTCCTCAACCGAAACATCACCTCATATACATCATTTTTTATTGTTTTAGTTTCTGCGCATTAAATGCTTCTAGAAGGCGACCAACACATACCTTGACTTGACATGATTAACTATTTCTACTTATTGTAGCTGTCCAATCAATCATTCCAAGAGGATCTTATGCACTTTACGATCTTCAATCATAGGTCATCACTTGTCATAGTTGAGTTTCGGATTCTGCTTTATTGATCCTCGATTTGAGGAATAGATTTCGAAGCTTCAGTTGAACAAGTAGTGTTTTAGCGTCGGAACTTTATCAAATTGTTTAGTGCTTCCGTTTTCTCGAGCCTCGACATTGAGGTGTTTCGGTAATTTTGGGTCTCGAAGATACATTGGATTTCGGGCAATGGCGCCTCGAAATTTCTAATCTTCAGCTGATGTGCCTCGAAAAATGGGCTTAAACCATTTCTTTACTTTTGAGCCATTGAGCTTTGACCAATTGGGCTTATGCCAATTTGGGCGCAACAATAATCCCCCAAGTCCGTGTATGGTTATTTTTGTCATGCGTGAACTTCTGTTTTTGAGTCATTTCCTGTCATGGTTAGGTTTTTTTTTTGACAAGCACACATTCCATAAAATCCACAACTTATAATTACTTAAAATCATAATTTAATCACCAACCAAATATGCAAGCCACTTCAAGTATAATTTAGTACGAAATAGGCATTCACTAGTAATACAGGGTCATACAGTACGGTGCGTGAGCGTATGGAAAATTTCTGCGTTCTTCAAAATTATTGAGTTACTGAAATATCTAAGAGCCTAAAAATGAACAGTAAAATTCTAGATTAGTTTCTTCTTCTGAAAGTAGCGCTTCAAATACAACAATTGAAAAATCGAAACCACAATGCAGACACCAAGGGACATGATACTTAACCAAGCCACTCTAGCATTTGTTTTCTCACTCACTTCCCTCATGTCCGCTTCCCTGCAAGCACAAAGGACATATTAGTAATTCTTTTATTAATTACTGTTACATTTTGACAATAAAAAGGTATTACAAAGTCCAAACACGAGTTTCTACCAAGTTGACTAGAAATCATTCAGTATTCACTCGGGAATACACTGAAATACCAAAAGCTGTTTTTGAGATTAAAAAGTTGCTTTTGGACCTGTTTAAATAATTTTTCGAAATTGTTTGGTTCGGTTAGAAGAGTTTTTAGAGAAAATTGGCTCAATGTGGCTTCCTCAAAAAGCTCTTCTATAAAAGGCAGAAATAGATTCAGAAGCTATTCCGAAGTAATATAAAAAGAAAAAATTACTTGTAAACAAAAAATCTTCATGCTAAAAGTAGTTGTATAACCATGGCTTCTACTCTATTGAGAGGAGTTCATCACTAATATCGTGTTTTGTGTATGTCAATTGGGCCTAAATCTCCGAAATTCTTGCATGAAATAATTGCATTCCAAATTTAAATCCAAGATCTCATGGTTCTCAACATAATAAGTTGCTATTTGACAAAGGCAGTCAACTATTTTATTTAGCCAATTTGAACAAAAAAAATTTCGTCCCCTAATCCTCCAAAAAAATATGGCAAATTGACAGAACTCAACTTCCCACATAATGAGAGGACGAAGAAGTAGAATAAATTCAAAATTGAAAGAATTTTTAAGAGAAGAATCAGGCAAAAGAGAGATGATAAAGAAAAGAACACATTTGATAGTTGAACTGTGAATTACCTGTCTTTCAGATAGATTAAATTTTCGTGGATTGCTTCCACAGCTCCTTCAAGCTTCTGTAACTCAAGTTCTAGACCCTAAAGGAAAAAAATAATTGTCCCAAGAATGTAGAGGAAGAAAAAAAATATGACACAAGTGTTTAAAGAGACAGAGATTATTATCATTGCTATCAGGGCATTAAAATAAAAATGACAGTTTTGAGGATAAACTTACTTCAATTTTTTCTTTCTTTGCAACTGAATCCCAATCCTTAGCAGCTATTCCAGTTTTCCAGTCAAGACCAACACTCATACTCCTATCTCCTTGATGACTGTTATCAATCCAGAAGCATGCCAAGTAGTTGCCAGACTCAGTTGTCGTGAAGGCGAATTGACCATGGGTGACATTTTCTTGGTGATAAAGGTTGTTACCGTATGGTGAAGTAACCTAAAAAGATGATTCAAGTATGAGACTTCCACTAGGATCTAAGACAAAAGTATAGTTAAAAAACTTTATTTGCAACTTCACTGTTCAACCAACACAAAGAGCAATGCAAGTATAACGCAGTGCTTTCGAGGGAAATTTTAAGTTTCTGATTTCTCTTTCCCATTAACAGACTAAGTTAACTGAAAATTTGATACTAAAACAATTTACTAGGAAGTGGCATGACTACCAAAATGAGGCAAAAATGAAATGAAATATGTTGTCATTTCAATGTATTTGAAAATCCTCACAAAAATTTTCCACTATCAATCATAATTATGAAGCCTTTCTCTCGAATTTGGTTTAACAATATGTTGGTGTCAAGGACCTACATATGTTATACATACAGAACACGCAACCATACTACCTTGCTGTAGCTCATGATCTTTACTTTACACACTCTGCAATCCTTTCAAAATTCATCGATCCCTCGCTTGTAAAACTCATCAACCTCGCCCCCTTACCCCACACTAAAAATAGCGACATTTTCAAGGTCATTCTAGGAAACCTCAGAAGATTTAAAAGGGAAAGACTTTCAAGTTTCCTAACTACACGGTTGACATCTAAACTAATTCTCCATGAAACTCGTGACAAAGCTTTAGTTGAGCATCATCCAAGTACCTCAAAATGATTCTTTATTCTAAATGTGAATTACTATTTTATGCAGACAAACTGACAAAAATCACCACTCTTGATGCCTCACGTCCATTTTCTCTGAAATCTATTGCCAGTTGCCACCTCCATAAAGAAATGGCTGAAGCTCAACATGACCACGTATAAAACACACTAATTTTCTCTCTATATATAGTAATTAGTAACAGTACAATTGCCATAGATCCAGATCATTCTCATTTACCCATCTTACTCATCATTTAGAACTTAGTTAAATTGAATTGATATTTCAAATGATGAAAACCATCAACAATTTACTCCTTGCTCAATTAACATCATGCAAAGTCTGAGCTAACCAATTTGATTCAATCATTTAGAATCAATTTTTTTTTCTTACACTTTTTTTGTAATTTCTTACTATTGAAAGCTTGCAAACAATTCCGACAATGTAAAACAAGTTCAACATTGAACTTGTGTACAGTCAATGTGGACAAAGTGAATCAGTTGCCACTGGAATAATAATGACATGTATTAGGTAATTAATTAAATACAAATAATAAGTTTCTTTCTCTTATTCTTGTTGTTTCTTCTTGGCAGCTACGATATGTTTTAATATTCGTAGAAAAATAAACTTCCAATTTTTAAAGTAAATGCAACTTCAACATTCACTGCAAATCTACTTCGGAAGTTCTATCCACTCCCAAATTCTACCAATTATCATGAACACATTAACACGTTACGAATTAACTTATCGAAGATCATAGTATCGTAATCAATAGCCAAATCACAAAACCAATTTTCTAATCAAAATAAAAAACAAAAACCCTAGGAGGAACGGAAGATCAACCATATAAGCAAAGAGGCGTATTTACCTTAACAGAAATGGTGGGAACAATGGTATTATTTATATGATGCTCATCGCCAACGACAAAGTAATCAGCCAAAACGACGACTTTGCTGTGTAATTCCTCCGACACACACTTTGTTCCTGAACTCGGTACTTCCAACCATATACCCCGCGCCACTGGCACCACCAGCCCCACCACCATTAGCACCACCCCCAACATACAGACCTCTACTGACTTCATCAGTATAACCGTGTGCGTGCGTAAATTTGTAAGTACAATTGAGAGGTTGAAGGCTGGAATTGGATCGGATTTGTGCAAAATGCGCAGGTTGAATTTCTTCTTGGAGTAGATGAGAAGAACCCACGCGCCTATTGAGTGGAGGTGTTGACTAATTATTATTACAATCGCGTGACGAAATGCGAGTGGGTATAAAAAGTTCGTGTCTTCGCGCCACGCATCTACTCTTTAGTTTAAACCAATCATATCGTTCCATTTAGGAAATGAAGTGCCAGTTAGGACAACTACTGTAGAATTAGGTTGAGCACCCACGCTCTCCAACTGGTTTGGTTTGTATAGGATTTTATGGCAAAATTGGAAGATTGGTCCCCAAATTGTGGTATAATTTAGCGAGTTGGTCTCCTAAAGACTAGTTGACATCTCATAGCATCCCCAATTCCATCCGCTTCGAAAATGAGAATTTTTAATCCCCGTCCTCCTCTCGAAAATCTTGACATGGCGAAAATGGTAATGGACATTTGGTCTGACATCTCGTCTCATTATCATTTTTACCTCAATTGTTAATAAGAGATAATGTATCGATCTGTCAAAAATATTTTAATATACATTAGATTCGAGATAGTAAATTCAAGCTCTAATCTACAATTTTCCATAGTCATAAAAGCAATATATTGATTAATGACTTGTTTGATGGTATAGATTACAAAAAAAAAACTCAAACAACACGATTTTAGGCAAAAACGCTTTTAGTCGATTTAAGATGAGTGATTCAAATCAACACGATTTTAGTTCGCATCTGTAAAAAATGGTTACTGTAGGGAACCCTGTCTCTCGGTGACTTCATTTTCAAACGGCAACTCCCACTCCCATTCAATCAGTCAATTCAATCACCGAACCATGTCCAAGCACCACCGCTGCCTTCCGCTCTTCGCCGCCGTGAACCTCCTCTTAATACTCGAACCATCCGCCATCGGCCTCCCTCCCACCACCACCACCCCCATAACCCGCTTCCAAAACTACCTCAGAATCAACACCGCCCACCCCAATCCAGACTACAACACCGCCGTCGAGTACCTCACAAGCTTTGCTCGCACCATCCCTACTCTCCAGATCCAAACCCTTTACTTCACCACTCCAGATAAGCCTCTTCTCCTCCTCACTTGGCCTGGCTCTAATCCCTCCCTCCCCTCCGTCCTTCTCAACTCCCATCTCGACTCCGTCCCCGCCGAGTCCTCCAAGTGGTTGCACGACCCTTTTGAAGCTCACTTATCCCCTGACGGAAAAATCTACGCTCGTGGCGCACAGGACGATAAATGCATCGGAATGCAGTATTTAGAGGCCATCAAAGAGTTGGAAATTAATTTTCATTATTCTCCAGCAAGGACCGTGCATATATGTTATGTTCCAGAAGAAGAGGTGGGGGGATTTGATGGGATGGCTAGGTTTGTTGAGTCTGAAGAGTTCAAGAAGTTGAAAGTTGGGTTCGTGTTGGATGAAGGCCAGGCGTCAACTACTGAGGAGTTTAGGACGTTTTACGCAGACAGGTCCCCGTGGCATGTGGTGATCAAAGCCACGGGAGTACCTGGCCATGGGTCTCGAATGTATGATAATAGTGCTTTGGAAAATATGATGAAGAGTATAGAGGTTATCACTAAGTTTAGGGAAAATCAATTTGATCTTGTTAAGGCTGGTTTGGCTGACCCTTCAGAAGTTATTTCGGTTAATCCTGTGTTTCTGAAAGCCGGAATTCCATCCCCAACGGTGTGTTTACAAATATTGGTGATAAGTTTTTTTGTGATTGATATGTATTAGTAGTTTATACTGGCTAATGGATTTGAATGATCAGGGATTTGTGATGAATATGCAACCATCTGAAGTGGAGGCGGGATTTGACATTAGGCAGCCACCAACAGCAGATCCTGGTCTTATGAGGAAGAGAATTGCGGAGGAATGGGCGCCTGAATGGAGGAACATGACATATGAGGTGAATGTGGAACTATTATGGTCGAAAGAAATATCGTTATGTAGCACAATCATTTTGATAATTAGAATTTGGAAATTTTGGAAGTTAAAGGCAATTGACTAATCATAATCTCAAACATAGGAATTTGGTGAACGGTAAACTGTAAACTGAATCAATTCTAATCAACTAAATTTTCTTCTAAACACGTAGAGCGGAGGGGGTTTAGAGGGATCAAAATAGATATATCCTTACTATAAAGAATTTAAGAGGCCACAGCAAACTGTGAAAGGCCATGGATGATCTTACCTGCTGAATGTGGTGTTACTGATAATTCATTCGATGATTTGTACATGTAGCAAAAGAAAACCAATGATTTGTACATGTTGCAAAAGAAAACCTACTCTTTTTCTTTTGCTTTTATACAGAATTCTTTTATGCATATGTTGGGTTTCTTTATTCTTTCAGTAACAGCAGCCCTCGATCTTTGCATGGATACTCCTTACTTCAACTGAAGCCTTTCTGTTTTCTACTTATTGTGCACGGTTAAACAATATTTTTGCACCATTTCAAGGTTTAGCTACTTTAATGTGGGGTCATGACATTGATTGGTTAAGAAAAAATTGATTATGAAAAATGGTCTATAGTGAGTTTTTCTTGTTAATACTTTATTTTGCTTTTCTAAGCATTGGTTATCAGAGTCTCTATGTGTGGTGTGGTAAGGAATCCTAGAAAAGACAATTAACTTCCGCCATAGTCCCATGAAGATCTATACTTGTCTTAATAAGTGGATTATGATGCATGTAGTCCTTCTTGCTGCATTGATCTTTTCACTCCCCACTCGTCCTTGACCCCTCTGCCATGCACTTCATTTACAGCCTATAAAATAGGTGGCATGTTTCCCCTAGGAGGACCATTTAGATTAAAAGGGAATGTGCGCGCACACACGTTTATTGAAAGTTCGTAAAGGAAAAGATAACACTCGGATGAGCTGTGGTAGTGCCAAGATGAAAGCACTTTTTTGGCAAGTAATGCAGTAGTAATGAGCTCTGATGCTTGGACTCTTCGAAATGGTTGGAGTACCCGTGTCGGACACGACACGACATGGGTATGGGTATGGGTATAGAATATGTGTTAGATCCTCCAATTTCAACCGGACACTTTTTCTATTTTTGCTTCTTCTTTTTCTTTTCTTTTATTTTCCTTTTCTTCTTTCTCATTTTTGATCTCTTTAAACCTAGCGTCACCACCGAGAAGGTGGAAAAAGGCAGTGGCACGAGGTTTTCCATTCTTCTTTTTCTTTCTTTTTTCTTTTCTTCTTCTTCTTCTTCTT
>CAIGRT010118844.1:0-11679 GCA_903798405.1 Fraxinus platypoda | reverse complement strand
TTCCTTTGTCCATCACACAGTACCAATTTCCCTCATTTTAATAGATAATGTTTTGAAAAAAAAAAATCAGGGGCGCTGCCCCCGAACCCCCGTGGGCCCCCACCCCTTCGACTCTGAGACCCCCCTACTTCAACGGACTGGCTCCACCCTTGATTACAGCCTTGTCGACAAAAATTTCTGAATCAGCCCTTGTCCCACATTTCATTCAGAATACACACTGTTTGCGAAACTATTGTGTTGTCACTGTTAGAACTCTACGAATCAAAACTGTTCTACCGGAAGAAAGGAGCAATTTCGGGAAATTAGGACTTGAAGGGTTTCTAGGTGTTTGGTTCAGTTTGGCTACAAGGATCCTCAGGACATGGAAGGAGATGCCTACGTTAACTCGATGATGGCAAAACTGCAAGAGCATGTTTACAGTGAATGAAAAATGAAGAATTCAATTAGCAGCACAAAAAGGGATTGTTTTTCCAATTAAGCTACTTGTATAAAAACTGCTTTACACCTTTGTGGATAGATGATGAGGTGGCATCATTTTGTCCCTTAATTTGAACAAATGAAATTTAAATTAAGGGCCAAAATGCACGTCACCTCAACTTTTGTCAACAAAGGTGTAAAGAAAACTATACAAGTAGCGAAGTCTTTGTTTTCTCATAGGCTGGACAATCATCGAAGCAAACCAGGGAAAATGAATTCTCGCGTGCTTCACAATCAACTATTTATACAGAGATCATCCTAAAAATAGCAGGGCAGCAGTTTAAACACATAATTCCACCAGAAAGAACACTGCAGATTGGGATGCTTTACGAAATCCCAACCAGAATTTTGTTTCTTCCCAGCAAAAGCAGAAATGTTACATACTTTAACTGCAGCGTCCACGGAAGTACTAAGAAATATAAATATGAAATATCAATTGTTCGGGGAACGTTCAAAGATTAACTAATACATACACAAGCATCTCAAAAACGAAGTGTATCTTTCCTTCTCTTGATGGTGCATATTGGACCTCTAGTTAATCCGATATAGGACATGAAAGACAGATTAAACTAATTCATGTAGAAAATTTAAAGACAAGCATTTTGAAAGCTAAAGGCCCTCCTCCCCTCTTACTTCCAAAACACAGTTAGCCCATGGCATACTTCTGTGTCCAGCTCCTTGCAGTGGTCTCATACTTGTTCCTGTCTGTCTTGTACATGTGAGCAATCTCAGGCACCAAAGGATCATCGGGATTTGGGTCCGTCAACAACGAACAAATAGAAAGCAACACCTAAATTTGGGAATCATAAAATATTTCAACTTCCTTGCATTTGTAATTGGAAAGTCTCAAGGAATGCAATTAAGCAATGATCTATTCAGTGATTACATTTTCATAAATGTTGAGGGTACAATTAGAACATAAACAATTAGTTGAATTTCCAGGGTGATTGTGCCATAACTTTCACAACTAGCATTACACCATTTTTCCTTGTAAAATTCCTACAGAGGCTGGATTGATTCAAGAAATAAGGCATTTGCCGAAGGGAATACAAACCTTGGAAATAGTTAGGGCAGGGCTCCATTGCTCCTTCAATATGTCAAGGCATATGCTTCCATTGCTATTAATATTTGGGTGGAATACTTTTGTCCTAAAAGCAACCTGCAAAACTCATCATGATGAATGTATAAGAAACCCATATAGTGTTGTCTATTACCAAAAAGGAAAGGCGAAAAATCTAAATGTTCCAGGACAACTAGAGCATTGAAACACCTTAGGTGGCTTGAAAGGGTAATCTGGAGGGAAATGGATAGTGACTAGGAAAACCCCACCGGTATATGGACTATCTGGAGGACCCATGATTGTGGCTTGCCAATGAAACATGTCCTCAGCAACAGGACCTGAAATATGCACAAATTGAGAGAGCAAATGAGTAAAAGAAAATTAGAATCTAGAGCACCTTCATCACAAAATCCCTGAGTTTGAGGGTATGCATCCGCATGAAAAAGTTCAAAGAAATAAACTATAAAGGGTTCCAAATTATAAGGAATTCACACACAACTAGCACAATACATAACCAAGAGGGGGTAAAACTGCAATGGATCATTAATTCTGAACAAGAATATTTACCAACTTTAAGTATGAAAAATGAAAGTACAAAACAATGGAACACTTTGGTTATGTAAACATTTATCGAAACATGGCCATGTGGCTCAGCAGGTGGCCTATGTTCCTGGTTGCACATATAAAGGCAGGATTAGTTCCACAAATCTCAAGACTCAAAATCCTAAGGTCTATAAAGCTTTTGAACATCATCTAGAGAAGTGATCTTTCAATCACATTTCAACTCTTTATCAACAAATGACCAGATCCAGATAAAGTAGTAATAATAAAACTGAGTTGGGCTTAATTTTTGAAAACCTCATTTTCTGATGTTCTACTCCCTGTGATTGCTTTTCAAAATTGAAAACTCCAATTGTAAAATAAATCATGGATGATTAAAATCACCTAGAACAAGGAATAAAGTATTTCACCTATTGCAACAAAAAAACAACTATCTCATTATAATAAAGCTCTACTCTAACAAAACTCACACTAAATAGTCCACATCTGCTTTAAGAAAATCAACCAAATACAAGCTGAAAGATCAAAATCAAGAACAATCATAAGCAAATAGAAAACTTTCTTCTTTAAAAAAACCCATTTGCATAAACATAAGAAAAAAAAGTTTCCTTTTCTTTAATCCATTTTTTTTTTTTTTTTGGGTTCATGAAATGTCGGTACTATACCAGCGCTGCAAGAGGTAGGAGGATCCTTCTGAAGATCCTTGAGCTCCTTCACGATCCGCTTTGAAGCCATCTGCGGTCCCTATTATTCACCACAAAAAATACAGATCCACCTCAAAAACATTAACATTTTTTTAACACCAAAAAATTATATATGAAAGAAAAAACCCAACCCATCAAAAATACTCCACAAAAACATACAGATATGGATCGAAAGAGTCTGAAAATTGAAATTTTACCTGAAAAAAATTTGATCCACCTGCTGGGTTTTCTAGAGGTAATCTGAGGAGGGTAAGGAAACTTTATTACGCTTTGGTATGATTAAAATAGCAGAGAAAATGGAATTTACTTGAAGAAATGAGTTTTTATAGGCGGAGATTCCAAAACGGAGTCCAATGGATTATGATTGGAGAAGAAGATTCTTGTTTTGTATTTTATGAGGAAAAAAATTCACTTTTGGTCCCTAAATCACTATTCAAGTAGTAAGTTAGTCCTCATCATTCTCAACATTTCAATATAAACCAATTCGAGCATCGACCAAGAAATAATAATGGATCAAGAGAAATAATTAAATTCAAATCGAATCATGGTTGAACTAACTGTAAAGATATTTAAAGAATAAGAATAAAGGAACCTGTTGACCCCATTTTCTAGTTATGTAGACAATAGATGTCGGATACATTAACGTCTATACAAGCAAATTTCGATACGTTTTGACAGGAGATCTGAACTAGGAAAGGGTTGAGTTTATGGACGTGGAAAATGCTTTACGACGCAAGACAAAAATGTTCGAGCACTGATAATATAATCAATGATGATTGTACATAAATAAACAATTACAAATAACTCTACCAAAATAAACTTAACTCATGTAAATAGATAGGTAATAAGCAAGAGAGAAGATTGAATATGTTTTTTGAGTGTAAAGAGTTGCATTATTCCTTAATGAATTGTAAGAGTTGCTTATTTATAGAGTTCTGACCGACGTGGTAGTTGTTGGATTAGGATCACGTGACCTCATCTTCCATGCCGAAGTCTCCCATCACTCTATCTGCTATACAATTAATACATTGACAACAAGTCAACCGCCTTACATTTTAGGTTGACAAACCTAACATTCATCAATTAAACGTTATATCAATCATTCCGAAAGATTGTCCACGGATCACTTGAAAGACAGCACGTGCTTTAGCCTAAAAGAGAGGTTCGAATAGGAAGGGTGCTTCAGCCAAAGAGAGCTTCAGATAGAGACAAGACTTCGACCACATAAGAGCCTCAGAATATGGAGATCAACTTCTTCTTTAATTTCTTTATTTTGATTAATTGGGTCTTTGTTGATTTAATCAAACTTGACTCTCATATCCACGTGGACTGTGACATGGTCTTCAATTGGAGCATCGGCAGCGAGACGTAACAAAACCATTTTTTAAAGAAAATTTATATGTATAGGCGTACCAATTCAATTGGTTCCAGTTTTGACAAAATCAACCTTGTTTGGTTTAATAAAAAAAGTTTATAAAATTTAAGTTAAAATCAACAATTAATTTTAGCCACATACTTAAAATGATTTACAATTTTTTATTAACTTTTAACTATAAATTTCATCAACTTTTATCCGATGTACTAAAAATATGATTTATAGCAAAATTAAATAGGGGCTTAATCTTAACCATTCGAAGTTTTTTTTTTTTTTTTTAAATTTCACGCGACTTTTATCAGCCCAAGTTAATAAAATCGGAATTTGTTTTCTAACATGAGCACGTGCCTAGAAACTTGAACTTAATCATATTTTGATGTACAAGTAGAATAATCCATTTTCAAAAGGATTGCACAATAAAAATTGAAGGGTTTCTGCCATGGACGTTGATTTGAAACTATAATGAAAAAAATTTGAGGATTAAATTATTTCTTGAGCAATAGTTAAAGACCAATAGTGAAATTTACATTTTTCTTTTATTATTATTATTTGAATTTAAAAAAGGGTCAATTATTACACTTTTATTCGTGTGGGCTCCACTTGGGGACATTTACGGATTTACCCTTTCGGCCGAAAGCAAATACATTGAATGGGGATAAAATAATATTGTCAAATAACCTTTCATAAGTCAAAATTTAACTATCGGTCCTGAAACTATTATTCATGTTACAATCAATGTTTTAAAAACATCGATAAGGATAAAGTACTTGGTCAAATGTCAAAGTCAAGTTGAGGTGGAACTAGTAATATTATTACTTAAATCATATGAAATGTTCATAATCTTTACACACACATTTGTGTCTCAATTTTTTTTTCTTATTCTCAAATTAACGTAAATTGATTGTAATTATGATTTTTTTCCAAAATTTTCTTTAAAATATAGCAAAATGACTCATTTTTCCATTATATTTTTGAATAAACAAACCAAATAATAATGCAAAGATAAGAGTAAATATCTGAACCTCATTTTAAAGCATGTTAATAATATTTTTGGACGAAAATCACGATTAAGGATAATATTTTCTGATTAATGAAATGTCAAAAATAAGAATGTAATGACGAAAAAAGTTAATGACACAATTGTAATAATGAATAAAGGTTAACAATCTTTAAAATATAGCATACTTCAAAAAAAAAACCTATGGTGTGAAAATAACCACCTTTTATTAAAATGAATACTTAAGGAATAAATAGAAATGATACTTGGGTGGGATAAAATATGTCCACTGGTCATGTCAGCGATCAAGACTACAATTTTTGACAATATAACGTTGAATTGTCAAAAATTATAGATTCACATTAGCGATGGACAAGATAAATTCTACCAACTATGAATAGGAAATCATTTCCCGAGGAATAAAATTAACTTTTTATTTATGATATGAATAAACTTTTTGCAGTTTAGGCAAACATGTGAAATGAGCTGGATGTTGCTTGCATGGACTGGCATTGGATAGGCAAGTGGTAGGGGGCGGCTTCGTGTTTTTTGTGCTGGTTAGACTTTTAGAAAACGCGTTTTAAAGGTTTCTGTCAAGTTGGTTGGCTTGCCTGCAGTTTCTACATGTCGACAATCATGAGTCGTCTTATCTTTTTTTCTTTTTTTTTTTTTATAATAAAATGTCATTAAAACAAACGGATTAACCGATTACAGACGAAACAAGCCAGAAGAGCTTGAGACACAAAGTCTGGAATACAATCCAGTACAAAAACGAAGTTACAAACTGTGACTTATTAATACAGGCAAATCCATAAATAAGTCAACTAACGCACTCGGCACTACAGCACCCCCGCACAAAGTGACGGGCATTGTCTAAACTTCAAATCTCTCCGAGGAGATAGCAAGCCCCTAACCAAAACACAATAACTAACCAAACGAAAAAACAACAACATAACAAACAAACTAAACAACACTATACAAACTAAACAACCAACAACCAAACAAACCAAACAACCAACACCACCAATCAACCACCAACCCAACCAAAACACAGTAAGCACCACCACCACCAAATCAGGGCTCCAAGAAGCGCCGGCAACAAACACGAAAAATCACCGACAACGCCCGACAACAAACCCCACTAAAACAACCAATACACCATCAAACTACAACCAACACCCACCAATACACCACCAACACCTACCGACGCCAGAGCTGGAGAACCAGCCAAAAGGCTTGCCGACGAAGCCCAACAGCAGCAGTACCCCCGCCTGCTCCGTCCATAAGAGCCCAGAAACGACCGAACCCTGCCTCACAGTTCCGGCCAAACCACGTCCACCACTACTCACGGACTAAAGCACACACGAGCACCGCCACCAAAGCTAAGCCGACCACACCACCTCCCCGCCCAAACCCCGCCTGCAAAACGGTGGAAACACGGGCAACAAAGGAAAACACAAAAACAGGAAAGAAAAAGAGGAAGGAAGGAGGAAAGAAAAAGGGGGAAACGGCAGAGATGAAAAGGGAAAAAGGGGGGAGCCTAAGCTCCCACCCCCCCTCCCAACGAACCACGGAAAAAGCCAAGAAAACAACCTTCACTGGAGGAAGGATGGAGAACTTCTCTGAGGAAGGAGGAAAACCTCACCACGCTGAGGGGGAGGACATCTCACATGAGTCGTCTTATCGATTCTACCATTAAATGTTTAAAAAAATATGAAAATAGCTAAAACGTCTTAGTCCCTTAAATTAAAATTTTAGATTTTAATTTAAATTAAGTCAATAATTAATTTTAACAATATATTTTATGTGATTCATAATTTTTTAACCATACATATCATCAAATTTTATCAAAATCTACTAAAAATCTGATTTTAATTCTAATCAAACAGTGACTTAATAACTTTAATAACTCATCAGTTATTTAAACAACGAAAAAGATATTTAAGAATGAGATATTCATTTTTGACCGACGATCTAGGAGGTATCGCCCTTCTTTACCCAAAAAAATAAAAAATAAATTGAAGTGTAATCTTTGTAGAACAATTTCTCAAGACAGAATAATGCATATTTACAAACGTGAGGCAATCACCTAGCTTATATGCGAAAAGCACGGCATGCCCTACTCAACATTTAAATTTAAGAGTACGTTGAATTCTTACTTCTAAAGAATCTAAACCATCATTTACCCCATGTTTGGGCTCCATTTTTATAAAAATTCATTTTTTTAACACTCATTTTTAACCATACATTTTTCTATAAAATAATTTTATACATAAATCGAAAACTTTTCTTTATTTTTTAACTACACGTTCTCCAACTTTTTACTATTCCAAAATGCTGTTTCTTGAAAAAATGGAACCCAAACAAGGACTCAATTTGCCCTACTTGACATGAATGAGAAGTCAGAGTGAAAGATTTTTTAGGCAATTCGTTTCTTAAAAACAGATTTTCTTTATGATCGTAAAATGCTGAATTTTGCTAATATTCGTAGGGAAGATGAAGTGTTAGGATGGTATAATTGAAAATTACATCCATATCTACTTTTCAACTTATCAATTCAAAAATAAGGTGTAAAGTTTTTTATTTCAATCACAAACCCTAATTTAGATCTTGTCTGGAAATGCTTACTAGTAAAATTCCTACCTTTGGGCAGCCATTTTCCTACCGTTGGCCACCATTTCCAACAAATTTCAGCCACTTTTCTTGACCAAATCTCTCATATGTGGGCCCCAGTTGACCAAAAGCGGTCAAAAAATTGATTTTGAAAATCTCCTCCAGACAGCGGCTTATTCTTTTATCCATTCCCCAAGTTACAATCACACCGACATCACCACAATTGCCATTCGTCACCATCACCCACCTCATCACCGCGCCGTTGCCACCATCACGACGACGACTTAAGCAGCTATGTTGCTTTGTTCATAACAATGTCACAATGCTACTGTTGCAGCAATGCCCCGCCGACGGTGCTCTTGAGATGGCACATTGCAAAGAAAGAGGGGTGGGGAATTAGGGTTTGGGTGAGGATTTGGGGGCGGGGCCTTTAATGTAACTTTTGAGATAACAAGCCATCGCTTGCAATTTCAGATCAAGACCAATTTGTAAATGATGGTTGTTGTTGTTGTTGTTGGTGGTGGTGGTAGCGACGACGGTGGAGGTGGAGTTGTGGTTGAATGGGATGAAGAGCGTTTGTGACCAATTAGTTGGTGATTGTGATCAATAAATAATATGTGATCTAAAAAAAGTGTGATTATGATTAAATTTGTAATTGTGACTCACAATTTGTGTCTTTATGATTATAACCTTATGAAATTTGTGACTGTAATTATAATTGTATGACATTTATGACCTTGTCATGTTTGTGACCACTTGATTTTTTAAACTTATCACAAGTTTCTTATTTTTGAAAGTATATCTTGAAACCTTTGTAAGTATGTATTCTTCCCAAGGTATGATCCTTTTTATTTTTTATTTGGGATAGGATTAAATTAGTAAAAAATATGTGGTGTAATTATAAAATGTATTTTTATAAGGATAGTCTAAGACTTGTGTACTTGTCTTCTCACTATTTTATTGAAAAAATAAGCCAGAGTATATATATCCATTTTTTGAATACAATAATAAGATTTATTTATTAAAATATAAATATCAATTAGCAATAGAAACTTAAAAACTCTCTGTCACATATAGCGTTGGCAGGTCTCAATTTTCGTACAATTATGCTACATGTATGTCAATTTTGACATCATTATTTACATTGTGCCACTTTTGAAAACAAAGGGAATGTCAAATGAGATGGAATGTACATGAGTTAAATATTCCATTGGCCACTATATTTTACACTTGTCACGGCATACCCACTCAACTTTACGAAGCTTCCCAGTGGCCACTGAACTTAAGTCAATTGTACTAAAATAGCCACCAGATGGATTCCGTCTATTTTGTGTTTACGTGGATGATGAAAAGGTGACATGGCAGTTAAAATTGACCACATGTTGAGTGAGTTGTACACGTGAATGCCAAATCATTCAAACAAACCCTTACTCGGAAGTGGAAATGAAGTTCCCTGAAGAATGGGACACCGAGAGTTCAAATACTGACATAGTTGCTTCTCATGCTGATCTTGTTGTACATTTAGATAACATCAAAGAGTCCGTGGTCGAGCCAGTGGAGGAGAAGCTATCAGAGAGGATTCATGACCAGTCAAAGAGCCTAGCCGAGTGCCTTTCGACTATAGAAAATGAGGAATTGTCAGCCCTCGAAGGTGTTACCCATGTTAATAATCTACTTAGTCTTCCGAGGTTCTTGTCTTTCAAGAAAATATATGCAAGTTGGAGAAAATGGTTACGATGATGTCGACTAAAGTGCAATGTGTCGTGTTTGCAGTAAGATCAAGCCATTTTTCTCAAGGATTGCCTCCTAAACGAATCTGATAACAGTAAAATTATCAAAACAGTGGATAAGGTTGCTGGTAGGAGAAGTTTTGTATGTACTACTGGAATATGCTTGTTATACTCCTTCTAGGGAAATAGAAAGTATACATTTTATTTTATCTTTAATATTTTCATCCTCTTGGGATTTAGTAGCTACTCAACTCTCAACAAATGTTGTGCTTTATCAATTGGTTAAAATCTTGGCTTGGTCTTCTTATTTGATATCTCAAAATATTTCTTTTGAAGTCTTTGCTTGGTCATATGATGTATCAAACTAGGATTAATTTAGTGACATGATTAGTGTACTCGATCAAATTAACTATACTTTCTTTTCTATTCATTTCTTGTTGCTAGCCATCCAGCCGAACAAGACTGGAATTTCCAGCCCAGCAGGATATGTTGAAAGTGCATAGCAATACATTCTCAGCCATCGAGAGCATCTGTAATAACTCTGTTTATGTTCAAAAATATATTGCATCATGTTCATAAATAAACTACGTGTTCACAAGCAAAAGTTAAACACTGCTTCATCTTCAGAAGTATAGATTACAATGTACTGCATAAAAATTGTCCACTGCTTCATCGAGTCTAATTACAAGCAAAAATTATACAGACGATTGAGACAATTCCGTCTCATCTATGCTCTACAACTCATCCACCAGCACTTCAAAATGAACTTCATCGGTACGAGCAAACGACTGTCCGACTTCATTATTGTGTAAGGTGGCAGCAGGTCCTGATGTAAGACTCCCTGTGTGCGTTTCTCTCGCCACCATGGGGGTAGGCATGAACTGGAGGCCTTGTTCTTCAACTGGATTTTGGGTCGATGATGATCGCTTCCCTCTGGCGGCGACCATTTTGCCCTATAAAACATAAAACAAATCAAAACTCAGCATGAGAAATCAATTCCAATATACGGTTTTCAAACATACAGGCGACATGCATATAACTTTGAAGAATGAACAGGCAAAGAAATTCAAAACTATCTACAAGTCCTCATCTGCTGATCATCCAATATTCATAACCACTTAAACCAACCTCTTCCAGGTATCTCTCCCTCTCCCTCCTCCAGCTTCGTTCAAAGCACAAACAGGGAGAATCTTTTTTTAGGAAGCCATAAACTGATAACGAAGAGAGAAGTAAGGGCAGTGTTCGGTTTAAAAAACCACTAGCCCACTACCTCTACATGCACGACTATCAAAAATTCAAATACACAACAACTGCAGCCAAATGAATGAAATCATGCTACCAAATTTTAAAATTGCAGACAGAAAATTAACTCATGATCCCAAATTCAAAGATTGCAGGTTGCAGCCAAGAAATGCTACCAAAATATACCAAACATTGCACCAGATCTCAATTTAAATTGCACCACATCAAGGTATAAATTAAAAATCTCGCTCCATGTGCACGCCTTCTGTAATGCCTTCACCACATCAGATTTTTGGTGGCCGTCGATGGAGATTCGAAATAAATTTGTGTGTTAGGGTTTGTGATTTGGGCGAGTTTCAGTCTTCTCGCGATTTCAGCTTCTGTATGAAGGTGTTTTTGATTTCATTCAGATAAACGCGGGTTTAATGTTATATGGGTAAGGGATTGTTTGGGTGATTTGGCATCCACATATGCGACTCACTTAATATGTGGTCAATTTTAACCGTCACGTCACCTTTCCGTAGACATAGTCACAGACGAAATCCATTCGATAGCCATTTCAGTGCAACATACTTAAGTTCGATGGCCATTGGGAAGCTTCGTGAAGGTGTAAAGTATTAATGGGAAACATTTAACACGGCGTATTCAGTAGAGATTAAAATTGGATTAAATTTGAAAAATTAGTCGTTATTATTGATTTTTATTAGACGAGTGAGACTCAATAACGACTATATTTTTAATTTTAATTAGATTTTAAGCTTAGCCAAACATGCAACAATGTACATAGCATTATTGATTTTTGTAACATCCGATCAAACAAACGAGTTTTGGCCATGTGTCATCGGGCCCCTTCGATTCTCTCAAACCACAGCCCATATTGCCTCCACGAGCCACCGTCCACAAATGTCGAGGTACCTATC
>CAIGRT010118824.1:0-19351 GCA_903798405.1 Fraxinus platypoda | reverse complement strand
TAGTTTACATTTTAAAAAAATATATATTTTTTTGCTATAAATATGAAAAATTCTATATTTTTATAATTTTATTTATACAATCATACGGGCCAAACCGGAACAAACTGCGACCCGTGACCCGCATGGGCGCGACCCGGATGGGTCAGCGGGCGGGCCTGGGTTGTAGTTCAAAATTTGTGGGTCGGCCAAGAACCTGTAGCGGGCGGGCTTTTTTTCATGCGGGCCGTTACCGGGCTCCTATGTTGGCGGGCCGACCCGGCCCGTACCACCCGGATTAACACCTCTATCTGGAGTTCTGAGATCCGACCCGAGAACTATCAACTTTACATATTAAGTTAGATTGGAAGCTAATAAAAGTAGGTAATAAACAAAATGACTCTTTTCAACTGTACCTTTATTAAGCTAGACTTTTTGAAACTGGCACCTCAAAAGCTACATTTGATCGATAAACATTGTTCAGGATACAACAAAGTCCTTGTTTGTCATGCATTTTAATGTCTTGAGTTCTTTTGGTACTTATTTTCTCTCACCACATGAACGTGAGCTGCTTGTGTTGTCTGACAAACTGGATTTTGCGCGTTTTTACTTGCTCTTAAGTCTATTAACTGTAAGAATCTTTTTTCTTTTCTTATTTCAGCTGTATTTCAACCCTGCAACAGTGAAAATGCTGAGCAATCTAAAGGTATATTGCTTGCTTTGCAGCTTGTTAAGCTATTGGATTTTTATTTTTTTTTTGGGTGATTTGGAGTGACTGATATTTGGTCATCATGCACTTTTCTTTCTTTATTTTTAGAAGCCTTCTTGAATCATGGAATGAGTTCATCTTGTGCAACTTCATAGTTCACCCCTAGTACTTTAATGTCTTATCAGGGAAATATAGCTTGACCTTATTCTTATACTGCCAATGCAGTGCGGCTGAAAATAATATGATCAAACTAGGATATGAACAATCTAACCAGATTCTTTTTCAATGATTGAAATTGAGTTGGATTACCCCCCCTCCTTCCCTCCCTCTCTCTCAAGCAGTGAGCAGCATCTTTCTGACTGGCCCAAGCATTAGCAAAGTATATCATCATCATCATCTTCAGATTGAAAAAAAAAAAAGGCTTAAAATTTGTGCTTAGCCTGTAAATATCTTCTTATCTCATATTTCAGATTCTACTATAAATTTTATGTTGTCTTTTTTATTTTTCAGGTTTTGGTCATTGCTGTACTTCTGAAGATTATAATGAAACGCCGATTTTCAATAATTCAGGTTGGTTCTAGTTTCTGAATTGATAAGATTACATATTTAGATGAAGTAAGGGCAGACTAATTCACAGCATATACGTAAGATAAGAACTTTGTAAATGAACTTATTGCTATACGAGCCAGTAAGGAAACTCTTGCTCTTCCTATATGTACGTAGTTGCTGTTTGATTTAAATTATTTGTACAAACATTTAATAATGGGTTATGTTACATTGCAGTGGGAAGCTCTTGCTTTGTTGCTCATAGGGATTAGTATAAATCAACTTCGGTCCTTACCTGAGGGTACCACTGCTTTGGGTCTTCCAGTTACAACTGGTGCATATATGTACACTTTGATATTTGTAAGTAATTTAAGCTGTCTGTCTACTATTGATTGCATTAGGTGAAATGCTGGGTTGATCAGTATGAACAAATTTTATTTTATTCTTTGTTTTTATTTTTTTGTTCCTCATATTATTAGTTCTTTAATGTATATGCTCACTTTTAAACATCTAATCCAGGTGACCGTTCCCTCTATGGCTTCAGTCTTCAATGAATATGCTATGAAAAGTCAATATGACACTAGCATTTATCTTCAGGTGATGATAAAGATTGAATAGCTTTTATGTTGTATCACTTGACTGTTCTGCTTCTGACTGTATTCTTGAATATTTGCTTTTTTGGGGGAACTTTAATCAATAGAGATTTACACGTCAAAAACAACTCCACCAGATTTCTAGTGCCTCAATAACCTTTTATTTCAGTAACACTTTTACTGGTTCTGAAGATATGCCATGATAGTGAGGAGAATCCTTCTGTTAATTTGTCTTTGATTGTGAATTGGAAATAAGTGTGTGCATCCGGATGTTCATTTGGTTCAGTTTGGTGTAATTCGTTTCAGTGTTTCCATTTGCTCAACCAAACCAAACCAAGAACCGACTTCGATTCAGTTCGGTCTGGTTTTTCAATTTTCTTATTTTATTTTTCTCAGTCAATAATTAACCTAACTAAAAAAATGAAATCATAGTCCCCCTCCCCCAACTGTTGCCACCCTGTCACCCTGACTTTGGCAATTAAAACTTCAAAATTTTATCCCTATTGTATAGAAGCTAGAAGGCAAAATCCATGCAATTGTTACGGTTATTAGGAAAAAGGAGAAGGAAATTATCATTTGCAGGCTAAATGCATATAGAGACTTCCGTGTTCCTGATCAAATTTAGAAGAATAGAAAATATAAAAGAGACAAAACTGGAAGTCCTGAGATTTAAGTCACGGATGCACGAGAATGGAGAGAGGACATATTAGTTGAAACAACCAAGATCATGTAGTAGGATCGGCAGCTGGGAGTAGCTCACAAAGAATTGGATATTCCACTTTTGTGTATATATATAGATCTATTGTATGGCCAGATCTGTATATGTATACATTGGCTGCAGTGGTGGTCTGAAGATCATTTTGGTGGTAGTGGCAATGTATCAAAGGTTATTTTGGTGACAATGCTGGCAGCAGCTCAGTTAGAGGTGGTAGCAGTATCTGGATTGGAGGCAGCGGCGATGGTGGTGGTGGAGGTTTGTATGTTGATTGGATTTGATAGTCGGTTGTGATTGAAAGGGAAGAGGGAGAGGTGTTTTATTTGAAAACTGGGCCAGTTTAAGATTTGTTTTTAGAGTTTGGTTCTTCGATTCAATACATATTGATTGGTTCAAATCTGAACTGAAACCAAATTTTTATTTGGTTTAAACAGGAAAAATGTAGCTACTAGCTCTTGCTTGGCTGGATTCTTTTCCCGTAAATAATTGTTATCCCAAAGAGTAATTTTTGCCTATTGCATCTGACTTTTTTTTTTTTTTTAATTTGCAGAACTTGTTTTTATATGGATATGGTGCTATATTCAACTTCCTTGGAATTCTTGTTATTGCCATTTTTAAAGGTCGAATCTGCTCTCCCAGTTTTCACTTTTGTTAATACAATGGGAAAATTGATTCAAGTCTTTTGAATCGGATGAGATATTTCATGTTTTCAAGATTTGTTTTATTGTATCGTCATCTGAATCCTTTTGAATTGCTGGTCAGTGCTTGCTGCGTTGATTGAACTTCTGATTTACGAAATTTTCATTATAAAATGTTTCAGGTCCCAGTAGCTTCGATATATTGGAAGGACTTTCGAAAGCAACCATGCTTTTAATATGCAACAATGCAGCACAAGGAATTCTATCCTCCTTTTTCTTCAAATATGCTGGTGAGATAATTTTGGAAGTAGCTGAGAAATTGAGAGTTAATTCCTTTATCTTGGATTGTATCACTAATTAATTAAGTCATAGCTCAATTCTTCATGTTCATTGCGAAATACTTACAGGAACCTTTCTTTTATGCTTTTATGCTACCAGATACGATTTTGAAGAAGTATTCGTCAACTGTCGCGACTATATTTACAGGCATAGCATCTGCTTTGTTGTTTGGCCATGCTCTGACCATAAACTTTATGTTAGGGATTTCTGGTTTTCATCTCAATGCACCAGGTATTATAACAAATAAAAGTATCTGTTTCTCTTATGTCCCTTGAGGCTTATGTCTTACCTTGTCCTTTATCAGTTCTTTTCACCTCTTGCAAAAGTCAAGGAGGACCAGGAAAATGGGGTGCTGGAGAGAGATGTACAGGATAAAAATAGGTATTTGTTTTCCCTCTCATCTAGCTATCAGTTTTAAAAAAATCACGGTATAACCGCGTCCAGCCTTTTCTTTTCTAACAATTCTTTGCTCACGAGACAATAACAATTCCACCCTCTACCTGCTATCCTACCAGGTCAAGAGAGTTATCCTTCATAAATATGATTTTTTTTTTTTTTTTTTCCCTCCTGAATACATGATTCCCTTGGTTATTTTCTGTTTTCTTTTTCCAGACTAGTCATCACGTGGGAGCTGATGAAAGAAAGCCTCTTCTTCCCATTTAAGTTCCCTGGGTATGTAGCTGCACTTAATCTTTTCTTCTGTTGAATTACTAATTTGTGACTGTGTGTATATTTTAATTTTTATATCTAAAATCCCCCTTCATGGTGTGCATTATATAATAACTATAATAAGAATGGTAGGATCCAGATTTCTTTTGATTAGATTGATATAATACAATCCGGGTAACACAAGGAAGAAAATCACTTAACTCACCTTAAGATGATTTTAACACATCATAAAAATAAAAATATTGTCATGTTAAGTTTCAAGAGTAACTTGAACAATTACTGTAATTGAAATTGACCAGTTCGAGTCAACTGATGTCAAAATAGGTGTCATATCAAAGCAAATATAAATAGGGAAATATGTATCATTTTATCATATGATTACCACAAATTTTCTGTTGGTTAAGAAAATGAAAGTAAAGGCCTATTTACTCGGGTTTGGATTAAACTACCTCCAGTACTGTGTAGAAAATAGAAATTATAGAATAAAAAGTAATTGAGACAGAAATACGAGGACAGATTAAATATAATGCCTTCAAATTACAGAGAAAAAACATATTTATAATGTTACAAATAACTGGAAACAAAGAAGAAATAATCTACCATTACCACAAGTCTTCTTGAGTTAGTAGCTTTTATTCTTTGGTGTAGTTTGGCTCCTGTATAACAAGTTGCAGTTATGAGATTATCATAGAATTTGATTATCTTGTATGCCGAATTTGATTATAATCAGATTTTGCAATAATGCTATCTTACATAACATGTGCTGCACTTCTAATCTTGTTCGATGCTAAGATCTTGTTGCTGGTGGTCCCTTTGCTTTTCTTTGCAGTGTATTTACTGGAAGATATAGAACAAGCAATCAGGCAGTGTCACTTACAAAAATAAAATGCAAACGCACCATTATTTCACTTATGAATGTCGTCATCAGGTGATAATGGCTTCATTCTATTCGATACATATATTCGTCCTTAGGAAGAGTTTGGAAATACAATTCGTGGAAAGTTGTTCTTGAAGCGGCACGTAGAAAAGAGAATAGCTACATGGCTGTCTACCACCTTACGTTTTTATGTATATCATTAACATTAGACCACTAATAGATTATTTCTTGATTTATTTGCTATATGAAAACATGATCTTCACAGTTTTGTAATAATATTTTTATTTTGTTTTAATATTTAGTGCATTATATATGGGAATGCTTGCTCAATTATCACAACGTATATTCTCTTTGGTTTGTCAATATGCATGGGATACCAACAAATTTTTTTTTTGGCTACTCAAGGCATGATGCAACTAAAATTCAGACTTAAAATTTTTATTTTCAGTTTCACTTTATACCACGGTTCAAGTTTCTTGCAACTTACGATTTACAAGTAAAAAAGTTGGTCATTCGAACAAGAAGGTGCATATTTACTTTCAAAATAAAACACCCATGGACCGCTAAAAATGGAACGAAACTGGCGTAACCAAGGAGAGCCAATCAAGCTCCATTTGGACTTCTACTTTACGCCCATAAAACATGTCCATTCAAATTCCACGGATCATACAAATTGAGGGTCAGGTGATTTCAGTGCTAACAAAGACCAGCTCGGAAGTACAAGCCAAGAAACCACACCCAGCAAGAACAGGAGAAACGTGAATCTAGCACGCACAGCTAACTATTATTTAAAGACTTGGTACAAAAGATGCCTTAGACGAGGATTTCTTGTGCATGCGTGATGATGGCAAAACAAATCATATAGATCAAAGCTCAAGAATGTGACTTCATTGACTGAATTGATAGGTAAATTATTTACAATAACATACTCAACCCCCAACCCAGAATATAAATACATATATATTATAAACATACAAAAGTTTAGCATACATGGGTGTTATTTCTCTCGTCTTTTTTAAATAAATCTAGCATCTCCTAATCATAGCAAGCTTGTCAGAGTAAGTTTCTCTTTCAACTTCTTTCTGTAAGCTTAGGAATGTAGTTTTTGTTAGTGATATCCATGAATCAATGATGGTGGTTGCACACGAGGCATGTAGTTGCAGATTGAAAGTTCATGTACGTACAATGATCACATGCCCAGCTGCCCAAATCATCTGTGTTTCCAGTCTGGGAAGATCACATTCCCCTTCCACCTTTTCCCTTACTGCTCCCTGCTATGCTTGAGGTTGCCTTACTAGATGCTCCTTGAGAGTCGACATCAGAGAGACCATTCTCTAATGCTCTAACCAAGTTTTCAAAGTAATTCCGAGTTACACTGGAAAACAGAAAAGAGGAGAAACCATTTATAAGAAGACGACATAAATTAGTAAATAAAATCCTGAACCATCTGCATCAACTACCAAATAAGCAAAACCGGTTTAATGGATCGATAAGCCAAATACTAGTACAATTGTTTTATATTATAAACTAAAAGAATTGAGCTAGATAAGTTCACTTGCAAATGAGTAAGCATAATCATCAAAATCCATTAATAGCTTATTGAAAATACTACGAATATTGAACTTAAAACTCAACTAGCTCAACCAACCCCACTGTGCACATATAGCGTGGGTGACATTAATCTTCTTTTCCAACTTGGCCATCATTAAAAAAAAAAAAGGTTCAAATCCACTCGTTGTGATTCCTTTTAGATCAAATACATAATACTTAATTTGTTTTTTCATTTTTCTGTGTAATGACCAACAAAACCCACAATGTTTCAGGCATCCTACCAGTAAATGTTTCTCTTATAGATCCCTCCGAAAATGTCAAAAGGTTGCTGCAGAGGCTTAAATTTAGTTACTGTAATTAATCACTACCTTGATGATCCATCCTTTACCCATCACGGAGTCTAGGTCTATTAAATAATACTATACCGATTATGAGTTATTAAAATCTTTTCATAGATCAACATTATCATGTACGACCAGAGTATTGACTACAGCGATTACATCAAGGAACATTTCAAAGGTGCAACTAAGAAATTGATTGTGCATAGGGCTGGGCCCATAAACCTGACCCGACCCGACCGATTCGGGTCGGGTCAGTTCACGGTTTAAAACCGACCCAACCCTATTTTCAATCTCCCAACCCTGAAATCATCTCTCCAAAGCCTCTCTTCAAAACCTAGCCTCCAGATCTCCATCATCTATGCATAACTGATCAAAACCTTACAAATTTCTGCTACATTATCCTCAGAAACCATAGCCATTTCAGACTTCAGTGCATAACTGATCAAAACCTGACAAATTTCGGCTACATTATCCTCAGAAACCATAGCCATCACAAGCTGCAAAGGCCTCAAGCTTAATATTCACATCAACATCATCCAATGACTTAATTACAACCTCCTTGTTTTCCAAAACAGCCCATGAATGCTTCGCTGCTACAACTGCAAGAGCTTGTAGACCAAGGTACTTCAGATTCAGATCATTTTCCAACAAAAACTCCGGTATTTTCATGATTGCAAGCTTCACTGCTGGTTCATACTCGCTCAAACTAGTTACAATAGTCTTGTATTAATCACAATGTGTTTAAAGAAATCAGGAAAATGATTGTACTTTCTGCTGCCCATGTTATTGTATCTTTTACTTTGGGATATAATCTATATTTCAACTAAATTTGATTTTGATAGATGATAAACAATATTAGTAGAAACTGAAGAACACTCCATTTGAGGCATATTTCTCATCAGCAACCAGGTGGCTAAATGGCTTCATTTTCACATCAAATTTGTTCCGTCTCTTCTTGATGGTGCATTTTCACATAAAATTGGACCCAACCCGACCCGATTCGGGTTGGGTCGGTTTAGGGTAGGAACCGGGTTGGGTCGGGTCGTGAAAGAGCCCAAAACCGAGTATGTCGGGTCAGGTCGGTTTTGGGCCAAACCCTACCCGACCCGACCCAATGCCCACCCCTAATTGTGCACACAAACAACAAAAAATATTATCAAAAGGGGAGTTGGGTAAAGCAAGCAGTACACAGGCAATTTTCTAAACGTGTAACTGTGAATTTTCATAGTAAGTTTGTCTCCATTGATAATCATTTCAGTTAGAATGTAATACATCCAGACTCATGATAATTCATTTTCAAGAGATTAGATGCATTATTCGAGCATCCATGTAACTAGATAGCAATCATAAGGGAAATCATCTTTTGTCCTTTTCAACAAATAGATGCATCTCAAATCGAAAAGCTCAGAATGTCCTAAACTTGCAAAAGAAATTTAAGGAAACAGCCCATTTGGATTCACAGAGACACATGCTGATATTCGTTAATTAGGAACAGTAACTACCACTTAGGTGCATGCCTTCAAGTGGATTGGGAAATACTGAGAAACATACCCAACGTTAGGCTCAAGAACAAGTCGGGAGCAAGGACCGCGAAAAACAAGTTCAGAAAGAATAATACAACAGATAAGCTTTACATCTAACAAGATTCGAATAATCATCATCTTATATTATATGTCTAAGCAGAGATTACCTTGTCAGACCAGCAAGTTTTGTGCGGAAGTCATTGAACTCTTTTGATTGACCTTCAGCATTAAGGTAAGTCTGCAGCTCCTTCTCTGCACACTGATGAAGCCTCTCCAAACCAGTTTCAGCTTCACCTACATAAATGGCATATGCAACAATGCAATTAGAACAGCATTAGCATATAGAGAACTTTAAACAGATCAGAGAGGACAAGATACCTTGCAAATACTCAAAAAACTGCTGCTTAGTGGGTTCATACTCAGGTAGATAGTATCCATATGCATAGGTCCATTTTAGTACCCTCCTGCATTCAACTATCTGCAAACATATTGAAGGATAGTGTCATGATTATCTTCATTAACTATGCCCAAGGAAAACAGTAAATCATGCCAAATGAAACCAAGGAAGACATTGTGAAATTCAGAAATTCAGAAAAGCTTGGACACAGATTCGACCATATGCACAAAATGAAGGGCGAATCTAGAATTCTATCTTCAGTTGGATTTATTACAATAATTACCATCTTTAGAATGACAATTAAGCGTTGGTTTAGTTTAGTAAGCTTCTGGCAATTTGACTCTCGGTATCTTTTTATGTTTTACATTTAAGGGCATCTTCGTTCTTAACTAATTGTTAAAGGTAATAGTAAACAAGTCTTGATTAGGTAAATATTAGGTCGTTTCTTTCAATTAGGAGATATAGTCAATACAGATTTGTCCCGATTTAGAGTAACCTAATTTTTAAGTTTCCCAAATCTTCTCTCGTGACCCTGCCACATTCACGATACAGTCAGAGAAACATCCAAGTTTTGCCTGGTACCACTGAAAACAACGTCTATTTCTTCCAAAAGAAAAATAATACAAACTGAGAGACCATAATTTGTTAGTGACAAGGAGACAAGTCCAGGTTAGACTGGGTCCCCATTTCTCAAATGTAAGGACCAAGGACCCATTGCTTGCCTGGAATGCAATGATTTCAATCACACTTTTCCAGAATTTCATTAAAAGTATCCCTCTCATTCTGGTAAAAAGAAAGAATGATATACTATTATTTCCTCCCACAACTTTTCCCAGATGTTACTCTTCCCTGAACTTCAATAGACCCATAACATAATAAGCTGAAAGTTCAGTGTATCTCACTTCCAGTTTCCAAAATGTTCAATGTAGGCAATGAATTAAAACCTTCAGATGGAACACATTGTCCAAACAATCCCCTTTGTTCATCAAAATCAATTAGTCATTTTTTCCTTGAATAACATAAATTGAGCTTCTATAAAGTCACTCCAGATAGTGAAATCAGTTTCATTTTCATAAATAAAGCGACAGATCAAGTCATTCCTAATTAATATTAAATATAACTGAACTTACAGAACCAGTAGTAGATCTTTACCTGTTGCCAGGCTTCAATAATGAACTTCATTTGCGACTCAGGTTGCAATTGTACTTCGCTAAGCTTCTCAAGCTGGAGAGAACATAAACACAACTCTTAAGGTATCCAAATAAAAAGAAAAAGGTAACCAGAAATGTTGTGGATAAAAGTTCACCCACGTAAAACCTCACCCTCTGATAAGAAGACAGATATTTATCACCAAGATAAGGGGACAAAATGGATCCGCCTCCTCATTAAAACGAAATCCACTTCAAACAAAACACTATCACAAGGGACTTTGTAACTTTATATAGAACATCCTACAAATCCTTCAGGTAAGACAAAAACAAAACTAAAATCCACTCCTAAATGTTCCCTTGCATCAATTCTCTCTCTAATCGATAGTTAAATATTGACTTAAGAATGGAACGGCCCCACTTTTGCAGCAGTGTAACTTTTCAAGATTGTATGTGGAAATTGACGTCCACACTAGACAAAAAGTGACCACCACAAGAAAATTATTAGATAAATAAGGGAGCAAATTTAACTATAGGCAGCTGAAGATCACATTAATCCAATTCCAACCCGGAAGTTACTATGAAGCCATCAATCACTTCACAGAACAGTGAGTTATGATCCAGCAAGCCCCAAAAATCATATAAATAACTGAAGATAACAAAATTTTAACAACAAAATACACTTGCTTTTCAATACAAGGTTTCATAGGTTAACTAGACAGGAAACATATTAAGACCACAATGTCCGCAAATGAAGCATTGTCCTCCAACAGGCTTTCCATGCATCTACACGACTCTTTAAATAAGCCCCATACCAAAGAAAATAAGGAAAAAAAAATAAAAAATGAAGAATGAACCCATAAAAATATAAAAGGAAACAGAAATGCGAAAAAAGAAGTGAAAGAAAGCTCTGAGCATACTGACATGTCTCACTCTGACCCATTATAGCGCACTGACCGCACTCTTTTAAAGTTCAAAATCCAACAAATGCACATTTTTTTACATATACTATAGGATCAGTATTAAATTATTAAAGTTCCCAATGCATTCTTAGAAAGTAATTATATATCAAGATGCAAGATAACTAATAACATTTGAAATATATAGTTACTAACATGGGGACCGACCAAGTGAATACGACAACCCCAGAATTTAGCCAGCCAAAAAAAGGGGACAAAAAGAAAAAAAAAATTAAGTTGTTAAGACAGACAATATAATTGCAATCTAAATAGATTCACCCTGGGTTATCCAACAGTAAACCAAGGTTATAAGCAGTTTGCTGCTTAGATATGGATAGCCCTTCCATCTAAACTATCATCTTGGAGACACACTGTAACAAAACTGAACTTTAAAAATAATGCGGCACAGTTATCCTTACATGAACACTTTGCATTTGTTGTAGATCCGCCAGTGCCTTTTGTCTTGACTGCACCGAATGAAAAGAAATCAGGTTACGAAAGAAAAGAGAAGATTAAAACAAAACAGTAATGAAATTCATAATTGATTGACCACTCACAACAATCTATATTTCAATCAATGGCTCATATTAAGAGCTCTCACAAAGATCAATCAGCATTAAATGGGAGAAAACAAGTACGACACAACAGAGAGCATACATAACAAAGATCTCTGAGAGTCGGATTGACTTCGGAACTTTAAGGAAATTTACTAACCCCCTGAAATACACTAAAAACTAAACTGCTTTCCAATTGATCTCAAGAGGACCAACAAATATTTCAGGTTAAAATCACCAAAATATACACTCTTTTCAATTCATCCAAAGACTTTTTGATAATAGATTTCATGTAAGAAGAGAGTGCATAGGTAATGATATATCTTCCAACTCAAAAGGATTTAACAAAAAAACTATTAAAACCTAGCAACCGAGCTTTCCATTTTCAATTTTACGCCAAAATGAGATCCCAAAGCATTAGGGAGAACCATGGACCCAATGCTTTAGAGCAGAAACACGAGAAAAATCATTCAGATACGAATGAAAGAGGACATGATGATATTGGTCAGAAAAAAATTTATCATTTCTTTCATCCAAATATATCAAAATCTCGACAGTATAGAAAACCTCTACAAAATCTTCATTCTCATGCCAACCAAAACCCCAACATTTAGTTAATTTCTTTCCGTAGAACTAGGAATCTGGAATGATTCCCAAACTATTAAACAACCTTCTCTACCTTAATAATACAAAAACAAATAAGATATGAGAGCATTATTGATGCTTTGCACAGTAAAAGGTATGCCTTTGTCTCCAAGGATAAGCTAAGTTCACCACCTCACACCATTCTACTTTCTCAAGAACTTGTCTCTTCAAGTACATCATAGCCGATGGCGTACAATGATCATGGTCAATTAAAATAACAACGGATGTCCTTGGCTTTGAAGTATAATAAATAAACACACTCCAATATTAATTCTCATATTATGTACAAAATAGAAAGACATGGATGGGTGGAAAGTTTGAATTCAATATAAAGCCAAGGCCTCTGATCGGGTTAAAAAACAGTGGAACACTACCATTCTACAAATAAGATAGAGATTATACAATACTTCACACAGTAGGATTGGGGAAACCAGAAGTAACTGAGGAAGCGAAGTGCTTGCTATGGTAGTGTAATAACAATAGCAGTGCTCATGATTTCCCAGTACAGTATAATAGAAAATTTATTAAGTTCATGGTAGTATTTAGAAAGCTTCGAAACCGGTGCAAGTGGATATAGAGTTGCCTCAACAAGCAGAGAACCGGTCGGTAATTAGACAATGCGATCAATTAGCATACCAGTTGGTTGGAAGCCCACCGCTCGTAATAATGAGTGTATCTTTCCAAAGAGTTTTTGGCCATCTCCCTCCTCTTCTCAGTGTCATCATACTGAGCACACAATGTCAAAATGTAAATAGGCAAGGATTGTTTTAAAAAACAATGGAAAAGAATGTCATACTATAATTTGTTACATAAAGACACTAAACAAATGATTAATATATCCCCTGGTGTCATACCACTCCCTCTTGCTTTGCAGACTCATAACGGTTGCATGCATAAAATCCTCCCGTTCTCTCACCATGGTCTATCCATGCACCAAGACAGAGCCTGCAAATCAAGGAAAAGACAACTTATAGAATATATAATCTACAAGTTCCTAGCTCGTTAAGTCATGGAATTGGCAGGGCGACAGAATCCCACAAAGAGATTCAGCAAAACCACAAAGGTTAGAAGAAAGAAATTTGTTTCATAACAGAAGCTTGATTCGATAATACAAAGTACAGAAGTTTTACCAGCAAAATTCAAATTTGCAGGGTGGAGTGCAAGTCATGTGCATACAACCTTGGTTCTTTTCAATTGGACGCTTGCACTTGGGACAAGGTTTGGAATTGGCCAATATCCTAAAAATGACAAAATCAATATGAGTATGGTGCAGCAGTAAGACACTTGATTGCCCAACATTTTGTAAAATTATATCCATTCACTTGAAAAAATAAATCAGTATTTGGTGCTTCAAAAATACTATCTACATCCTAATGATCAGAAGTATGTATAATTTGCCTCAGTTGAAATAATGCACCTAGCATTTTCACACTTTATACAGAAACAATACGTAAGTGGAACTCAAAATTTCACTATTTAAACTAATAAGCAACAGATGAAGCCAAAAGTTGTTCAGATGACCCAGAAGTTGGAAGTTCAGAAATGGAAAATCTTAAGGTGAACACACATTGAGGATTTGCTAAATTTCAACAATGTAACAGCAACGTTATTTATGTGACGTCATGATCCGATTTCGCTTTAAATTGGCTTTGCCGACAGAAGATATGAGGGAAACCTTCAAAACATATTACAAAATATGATTAAATCATTTAAAACAATTCATCTGCCTAAGAAAATACTCTACCAATTCATGTTTTCTGACTCGGCACTGTTCTTCAAAATCCACTTGGCCACTGTTTCACAGTCCACCGGACGATGAGCTTCCTCTGTACACTGATAAACTAGCTCATAATACTCAACACAAGGAAGTTACATCAACAAAAAACAAGAGGGCAATTTCATACAGCCCAACTTACATTCCAACAGAAGCTATACAAACAGCTGCAAGTGACATCATAGTTTCCACTCCCAACAACATATTTAATCGCATAATCACAACCGGGGGCAGGACACCACTTCGTCTGTCAATGAGCATGCAACAAAATTAATCAGTTACTCAAGTTAGTGCAGACTAAGAAATGACCGAGGAAAACAAGCCACATTAGAATAATTGTACAATCTTCAAGCCGTGATGACAGATCCTACAAAGTTATAGCATCTGGAAGTGAAGATACTAGTTCATACACGTTCTTGATTCTTGAAGCAAAGATTGGTTAGTGTGCTCACTAAAGAACCAATTTTCTTTCAATAAGATGGATCTCTGAAGCTCACATTGAATATGAAATATCCTAAAACTCCTATGCACACCTCTGAATGCATACACGTAATCATGCGTGTATAAAATCAGACAATGGCAGGAAAGCTTGCTGAGTCAAAGTCATTTTATACAGTAAAATCAAAGGGTCAATTCATGAAGTACCTAGTGGCGAATTTTTAAGTCAAATTCAATAACCAAAAAGAGTGCACAATCTTGTTTTACCTTTATTATGTACAGAATTATATTACCTAAAATTAACTAAAAAGTTTCTGACAACTAGAATGGAGGATTTGGAAAAACTCTACCCACCTTTCGGCTGTCTTCAACAAAAGATCTCAGAAGGTAATGACGATACTTCTCCTTATCTTCATCAGATGCCAACATATCAATCATATCTTGGCCAATAGCAGCACCACAAGATGGACTAGGACACCTCAGCGTCAAGCATCCAGGGCCATCATTGATGGATGTGCTAACGTAAGCTACAAGAACCAACAGAAAAAGTTATACTCAGCTCCCTGACACATGGAATATGGCAACGCAAATAAGAGTAAAAATGTAACACAAGCTGTGTAAATTACATTTTCAGCTCCCACATGTAGTCAACAAGAAAATGGATATCTCAAAATTTTAGAACATAGTCTACAACACAAAGTAAACACACAGATTGTCATCCTTATCGATGTACCTAAGAAATACATAAACTGACTGAAGCATGATTTGCCAGAAAAGTACAAAACAGACACTTTTAAGAAACATAGATTAAACAATATTGCTTATTAATATTTATTTGGTTCTTTGAATTCTTTGAGGAAGATGAACAATTTTTGGGTCTTTTGCGGTGTGGTATGAAAATGTATCTTTTAGCTTATGTTAGATGTTAGCATAAGCGTCCATTCACATCAAGCAATAAATACCGATTTACACATTTCCAACATAATTTAGAGGTTACTAAAGGGTTTTATACCTTTTGAATGGTTATGAAAACATTTTTCAGTAGCATGCTTTTACAATGGTTTTATCTTTTCACTGCCTTATCCTGAGCTATGCCGTTGTGTCTTGTTCCAAATACGAGGCTTCTCCTCTTTTCGCGTGGATAAATCTTAAGACATCATCACCAAAACCCATCTCCTCTATTTCATTAAAAAGTTAGTTTCTCTGGGGTATTTTTTATCCTTTTAGTTTCAGTTATCGGTAGTTAGTTCATCCTTTTCCATTTTAAAGTAGATTTGCGTGTTGGCAGTGTATATGGACCCAAAAACAGACAAGCCAACTGGCAGTTCTAATGCTTAAAAGACTGACACTCATCGGTGGCAGGTAGATGCTTCTTATCAAATGTACAAACTTTTCTTACTATACTGGTGTGAGCTACTCACCTACCATGTTCACTGATAAATGTATTACTTCTACTCATTTCATTTCTGCCTTCATCAGATTATTAACGTACTTCAAATAAATAAATAAAAAGACAATGTTTAAAGTATTCCACATGCCTTCAGTGAGTCCGTTGTAAAGTCAAACATAGATACCTGTAAAGACTTTCCTATCATTGGTCCAGACACAACTAAAAGAGAGTCAACTATATATCCAAATGCCTGATATTAGTGTGACCTCAAGCGTGTGTTCGAAGTAGAAATATTGCATTTTGAAAGTTTCATGATTCTTAAGAACACCTCATACTCCTACCAGAAAACATCCAATAAATCCCTCATGACCAACACATTCATCACAAAAGCCTCCACTTCTCCATCCGAATAAAAGGTGAGAATCAGTCCCGATATTACAACGAAAGTGCCAACACAATCACAAACGTAAAACCATCATAAGAGACATTATTCTAGACAAAGCCATCCAATCATCATCTGCCATGGTCAACCACCAAAAATTCAATATAAGGAAATATCAAAATCTATAAAATCGAGGGATTACTTACATCTCCTATCAACTATGAACTTCGATAAACTAATTTCTTATTCTGACCATGTTGTTATCATGTCGATTTGGCTTTTTTTCTCTGACATGGCAAAATTTAAGGCAGTATATACAATTTCCCAAAAATATGAATTTATTTTTGGTTCAATTGAAGCATAAAGTTATTTGACTAAGTTCTATATCCCTAATAAGAGAGAGAGATTACATAAAATTCATCATGTTGATATCAGTCATTGGATACGGTATCTTTAGATATACAGAACATGTTGAAATATAGCACTGATGCTGGTTAAACTAATGTTTTCAAAAAATCTCTGTTAATTAGAAATGACAAATTCTCATATATCTTTCATCACTACTATCAAAAGATGAACAAGCAATCCATCCTAAAACTAAAGGGCTACTAATGTAGTTTCTAAAAATTAGGAGCGAACATTGCTTGTGGCTGAACTGAGAGGCTTTCGGTTATCTTATTCGTAATTTCATGGGAAGTGAAATTCAGAAACACACAAATTTTGAGTTATGAGTTAAAATAGGCTATGGTAACAAGTCAAGCAATTCACCAAAGCTATCAGATAAACTAACTTAATTGTTTATTTCTTCAATCTCAGAGATCATCTTCTCAAGGAGAACCTTAATGTCAACATTTATCAAAGTATAAATAGCTATAGCAGCCATGGAACCTGTTTGGTGGTGGGGATGGAGTATTCACAAGTCTTATAATGATATACTCCAGTTACTTGAGGTTCCATGCAATAGACATTTTGGCAGTATGAATAAATGCAGACACAGATCCACCAAAACTCAACAAAATTCATTAACATAAGTAGCACGGGTATATAAAGGAATTATAATAAAAGCCAAAACTGATTTCATTTAAAACACAAGTCTAAGTGTGTAGTTGTGTAGCTCCATATTGAAGCGTTGTGCAGGTGAAGAAGAATGTATACAAACCTTTCCAGCATGAGTCGCAGAAAGCATGGCCACAGGCTGCAGAATGTACCAGCTCATGAGAGTAGTTGTCAAAACAGATCCCACAAGTCACCTACCAGGAAAGATTTTAAACACGATTGGGAATGCATGTGAGCAAGGGTGATACAAAGGAAACAAGATTATGCACCATGCAATGTCAAGAAACTGATACTTACTTCCTTGGCATTCAAAAATTGAACCACTGGCTTCTCAAATAAACCAACAGATTTACGGACTCGTCCTTCATCAGCAAACCATTGTTCATGCACATCATTCACATTCCTGTATAATAAATTAATAGCAGATATTGTCCCATGAAATACTGTAAACAATACTTTACATGTCACAGACTAAAGTACATGTACAAGTTGCTTGAAAGAAATTATCTCAACCAGACTCCAGAACCAAAGTTTCATGAAATATATTACCAATCCGCTATGTTAAAAAGTCAAAAAGAAAATAAATTACCAATTATAGCGGCGCAATAGTATGCATGCTGCTGCTCTTGAAATGGAGAGAACATTAGAGATTCTCATAATATCTTCCCCTTGAATTTTCCGTATGTCTTCTTCCTTCAAGACGGTATAATTCTTCTGAAACATACACAGTAACACATAATTCCAGCAGAATACAAATAGAGAAAGCAAAACAAATGAATTTTCTTGCTCATATAAGTCACTTATTTCAGATGAGAGGCAAAAATCCTAACTCAAAAAGTTCAAATAGAATTGATCTTCATAATTCTCAATTTAGATTTGTATTCATAAAAGTCTTGCAAAAGCTCTCTCATTTATTTCTCATCTAAATGTGAAAATTAAATGCATCCTTATGTAGATTGGCTTTGTCCCATGTAGAATACAAGTTAAATAGATAGGTGCAAGATGGCTATAAAAGGAGTTCCTAGGCAATTCAAAAAGGCGTGTGAAACAAATTAGATTCCAATACAAGGGAGAAAAGAGGAGTCTTGGGAGTACTTGGAGGCTTTTCTCCAATTTTTGGAGTTCTCCATGAGTTCATGTGTTCTTTTGTGTTAATCATCTTTTAATCCTTTTTATATTTTTAAAATTTCTCAAAAGAGTATTTAAGCCGTCACTCTGAAAACAGCACCAGATTCCCAACAATTTCAATTTACGGCAGAAATTGAGAGCCAGACATACAGTTAGGCTCTTATCTATCAAATTTAATTCATCAATTACTCTTTATCAATCAATTCGAGGAATTACACAGCCCGCCACAAGATAACGCGTGTTAATAATTGCTAGAATTCACATTCAAACCTGTGCGCGACTAGCGGAAACTTCATCGGCATCAGAGTCATTGTGCGTGAAGTCATAATCACCATTATTATCATCATCATCATCATCATCGCCATAGCCGTACTCATAGTTGTAGTCTTCTTCGGCATCTCCATCGTCAATATCGTCATCGCCGCCACTGTAATAGTCATCTTCCTCCTCCGCCGACGTCAATTCGTTCGCGTCGTGCATATAATCCTCCGATTCCATAGAAAAATAGGGAAATTGAAAAGAACAGTATCGACTATATTGAAATTCGGTAATAAAAACGCCGGCAATGGTGGTGATGCTACTCAACAAGTCGACTCAGTTAGGACTCCTTTGCCCAAAGAGCACAAAATAGGCAATCCCTGAGGGGGCGTGGTATATTTGGGGGAGAAGAAAGAATCGCCTTTTCTGCCCCTTTTATAATTTTATTTTTGCTGGGTCTCTTTACGTAATGTCTAAAAAGGCTTTCAATTGGGCTAGTGGGCCGGGCTAGAGCCCATATTTCATTATGCTGGGTGCAATTTCAAAAAGGGAAAAACTCATAAATAATGTGTATTCTTTATGCCAATTCAAAAAGGGAAAAATTTATGGGTCAGGTGTTTACTTTCACGAAATCACGAATCAGGCCCCAACGTTTAATCTTTCAAAACTCAGGTTTTCGGTCGATTTACTTTATTATATTTAAATACAAATCTAATATTATTCTTTCCTTAATTTACTGATACAG